>VDFB02132889.1:0-61189 GCA_007258455.2 Sequoia sempervirens | reverse complement strand
TTTTTTTTTTGTCTTGTTTTTTCCTTTTGGGAATGACGCAAGGTGTTGATACATTCATGTCTCTTCCATGTTGACCCACAAGCTTTTCCTTTACTTTTCTTTATTTAATTTTTTTGTATTGTGTTTTCCTTTTGGGGATGACGAAAGGTGTCACAGCCAGGTCTCTTCCATGTTGACTCAAAAATATTTTCCTTTATCTTTTTCTTATTTGTCTTATGTTTTCCTTTGGAGATGATACAAGGCATTGAGACATTTAGGTCTCTTCCATATTGACCCAAAAAATTTTTATCTTTTTCTATTTGTCTGTGTTTTCCTTTGGGGTGATGCAAGGCCGAGACATTTTATAGGTCTCTTCCATGCTGTTCCAAAAAGGATTTTTCTTTGTTTTCACTCTCTTTGTGCCATTCTTCTAGTTCTATGAGTATTTGGGGAATGACGACAGTTCCAAGCTCTTAAACAACACTGTAGCAAAGACATACTGACCCTAAATCTGGATAGATCCCTTATGTATTTTTGGGGCAACCCTTCCTTCCTATTTCATGACACAACTTTATTTTGGAAACATATGAATTGGCATAGGGTTTTCTGAGGAAATATCTCATGTCTTAGGGAAAAACATTGGCTACTTTAAAGAAACTACTCATAGTAATGGTGTAGCAACCGCTTTAAAGTGGGGGCATACATCGATGACATCTTTGAACATATTTCATGGCGTGATTTTATTTTTTCTTGTAACCTATCCTTTTCTTGGTGGTGTCATTGGGTTTGATGTCCTCCAAGAGTGTGATATTTCTAAGCATACGATCCCCCTTCATCGCATGATGCGAAACGAGGCATCCCATAAGTGGCGGTCTAATATTCTTGATTTGTTCTCTCTTGGAGAAATTAGGAATGGCGTTCCCTAAGAAGAAGACCTTACATGAACAAAGAAAAATCCCCTTTAAAAAAACTTACAGACATGAAATCCAAAAGTATTTACAAAAGTATTACACTGTGGTGCCTTATTGAAGTTATTAGGAGGATAGCTTTAGTATGGTTAGTATGATGAGAAGCTAACACATTGGCATGAATTTCTCATTGCACTGTGAGAAGCTGACACATTGACATGACTTTCTCACTAAACCACTCCGTTGGGAAAACTCACCTAGTGGACAGACTGGGGTTCCACTACCCCAGAGTGAGCATACATGATTGGGATAACTCACCAAGTGGATAGACTGAGGTTCCACTACCCCAGAGTGATCAATGCATGTTACTGGACAAACATCCCTGTTCCACATCATGTTGGAATGGTTGTGCTTGATCCTTTGTTTTTCTTTATTTTTCTTGGTCTTTGATAGGGTATGGCTATGTATCTTTGTTATTGTTGCATACTAAGGTGTCTTGAATGTGTATTTTAGTGTGAGTTTTTCATGGGGGAAAACTCTCACTAAAGTGGGGGAAAAATGTAGTAACAGAAGAAGTATCCCTTTCCCTTACTTAATTTGGTAATAATTAACATTAAATTAACTTAATAATGCCTTGGTTTAGTGTTGTAATGTGTTGTACACATTCACATTAATCTAGGGCCCCTTTTTAATAAAATGCATACTTAATTTATACCTTATTTATGGTGTTGTAAAGTGTTGTAGTACACTTTCACACCTATCTAGGGTTTCATTAATTAATTGTGGTTAAATGAGCTTAATTGGCCCCTTTAATTCAAATTTAAGTCTTCTTAATGACACCTTCCAAAGGATCTATCCCGACATTCAATGATCAAATTGCATAACATTTAATTTGGAAAAATTAAGGTCCTAGAAAATGGTGCTAGGACCCATTCGCCTTTAGTGGCGAATGTAAAATTGAATGGGTCCTCTCCACATGGGGCCCCCCTTTCTATGCATTTTTGAGGTGGGTTTTTGATGTTCTTTCCACCCCCCGAAGCAAGGTCCTAGAAACTTGTGCTAGGAACCATTTACCTTTAGTGTCGAATGGGTCCTCCTCACATAGGACACCCCTTTTTGAATTTAATTTTGGCGGGATTATAATGATTTTCAATTCCAGATCTGGTGTCGGCTTGAATTATTTGAATTTTGGGGTTAATCTCTAAATTTAGCATAAATATGGGGTTAATTCACATAGTTTCATCTAATAATTTCAAGAGAGCATCCTAATATTTCACAAGAGCATTATAGAGCACTTCAAGAGCATTTCAAAAGCATTCAAGGGTAGATTATCAAGAGTTTATTGCAACAATTCAAGATTATGTCATCATGTCAAAGGCATAATGCATTCATGCATGTTGTTAAGCTAAGATTGTGGATGTAGCATTGAAAATCTACTTGCAAGCATTGCTTCAATATTATTTGAGATCAAGATCTACATTCTTCATGGCCACTACATGTGAGTTTGTAGATTTATACTCGAAGACAACTTCCAAGGTATCAACATTTCATCATTTCATGTTCATGCTTCAATTTCATTATTTCATCATTTGGTTTAATTACCTACAAGGGGTTGTACTTAGGAAAACCCCTATTTACTAACAATCAACAATTTTTTCTCCACTTGAATGTGTGTTTGTAGATTTACAGGTTGAAGATCAAGTGGAGAAAAAGTTTGAAGCGAAATTGTCAAAGCTATCAAATTGCAAAGTTGTCATTCACAGTGCAAGAACATAGAAAGAAGGCTACAAAATTTGCTATAGGTTTTCAGGAACTAACAACTGAGGATTTGAGACTGTAGGAATTAAGGAACAAAACCCAAATCTCAGTTTCAGAAACCCTAAAAGGGACCCATTCCCCACTAAAGGCGAATGAGTCCTTTGTGCCCTAAAAACAACCTTCTTGCAACAAGGTACACATCATTTTGAGCTCTCAAAACTCCCCTCATAGTTGCTATAATAGTTAGGGTTAGTTTTTTATTGTTATTTGCACCGTATCACACACAAAATCACATGATTTAAGGTGGGAATTAGTGGTCTATCATTTTGATTTTGGTAAATCCTATTTTCAACATAATCAATTAAATGCTTTGTATTTTCATTGAGAGATTGAAGTTTTTGATTATTATAACAAGCTTTTATAGTTTCAATTTCACATATGCAAAATTTTGGATCATGTTAGCACTCTTTTAGACTTTCGTAAATTATCACAAGACTAGGATTAAATGATATGCTATATGATGGGCAACATCCTTAATATGTTTTGTCGCATCTCCTTAGAATATTTACTTGCATGCATTTATTTTGCATTTCTTCCCCTTTCCTCCCCCCATTAGTTAAAATGAAGAGCCAACTTCTAAAATCTCATAGATCTTTCTATAAATAGTAATTTGGTCGCACATTCTCAAAACTTCCCAAGGTTGTATCTCCTAAGATTTAGCTTTCAAGATCAACAGTAGTATTAATAAACATAATATTTTTGGTTAGTGAAAGGTAACGTTATGTTTTAGTGATGGGGGGTGAAAGCTATGAGAATGTTACATTATAACTTATCTAGATTCATATTTAGAAGTTCATCCACTAGGATTCCAATCATGAATCTACTTAGATTAATGGAAGTTTTAAAATGTAATTATTTTTATGGATTAAATAGGGAGAGTTCCTAGTAATTGTATACCCTAATTTTTCACCTCTCAAACTCATAAATAATGATTTTAATGAATAACAAATGTTTATAGCATCTTACTTGACAAGTTCAATTCTTAAACCTAAGGTATCATATCCACATCATTAGATATGGTGTCACATTGCCAAATATGATACCACATCATCATATTTTTGTTAAGATATCATTAAATAGAAATAAAAATGTTAGTTGGCTAAAATTTTAGAACTGTGTCACACTTTTATTGAGGAAATGGCCAAAGAAAATATAGGTTTTCAACAGACCACCTAAAAGTGATTGATAACATGTTTTTAGTTTTAAAATAAAATAAACTAATTAAATGTAGAAATCTTAATATAGTTTACATTAATAAATTAATAAATAAATTAGCTAATATAGTTTTGTATAAACTTAAAAGAAAAAGTTTATTGTTGTTAGTTTTCTTTTAAAAGCAAGGTCGATGGCATGTTGAAAAAGAAATAGATTTTTTTTTTCTTTAATTACTTCCCACTTAAATAACTATTTAATGCATAGAGAAAAAAATATTTTTCATTGAATGTTTATTTTTAATCATTTTAAAAGTCAAATTTACTTAAAATGTCATATTTTTGTTAGGACATCAAATTTTGTCTTAATTTTTATAATAAAAAAAATCATGTTGGAGAGTATTCTCTCCTCTAGTGCATTCTATTTTTATTAAATTAATGTATTTTAGTAATATTTTTTAAATTTCTAATTAGCCTCATGTTTGATTGAAATAACCTATTTGGAGTAAATTAAAAATATATATACAATAAAAATAATAAAAATATTGATTTTTTAAAAGATTCTAGACTCTAAGCTCTACAAAAGAATATTTTTATATTTTCATAAAAATACCCTTGGCTAGAGAAATATGGAGTTGAAATTATTATTTTTAATTTACCCCAAAAGAGGGGTTAGGCTCCCACATATATAATTTCAAGCAAAAGAGTTTTGGCCTAGACTCTTTTGCCTATTTTTTTTTTAGGTCAAACTTTTCTATATAAATTGAAGCTAATTTAAAACTTAATCAATTTAATTATTTCAAGTAAAATAATTTTGACTAAAACTTTTTATGCCACATCGGTGCCAAAGTAGTTTTGGGCAAAATAGTCACTTGAAACTAATTTGCTAGCCAAAAGTGTGATACAATTCTAGACTTTCACCCAATCCAATATTCTTTTGATTCAACATGTTGAATGACATGTCCATTTACTTTTTTCATGTGACTTTTTCTAATGACTTCATTCATTTAATAGTAATAATAGTAATCAACACTAGGAACCTTGAAGTAAAAAAAAAAAAAACACCTAATAGTGTTGATTAACAACATAAAACTTCCATTGTCCATGATAGTAATGTAATGATCTTTTGGATGTAAACATTTTTAACATGGTTAAAATCTAAAAGCATCATTACCTTACCTAATAGTGTTGTAGTATTAAAATACAAAGTTTTTAATGTCTCCAAGAACTTACAAATATAGGTACCTACTTAAGTATTGAGTACTTCCCCCAACTTAGTTTCTTATTCCTATAGTCCCTCGAATATTTTTTAAATTGTAATTATCCATGTGTAGAGTTTAAGAAATCTATTAGCATTGTAACATGAAAATACAAAGCCTTTCAATATCTCCAAGCACTTACAACTATTGGTACCTACTTAACTATTAGGTACTTTCCCCTATTTAGTTGCTTATTCTTATAGTCCATCAAATGTTTTCTAAAGTTATAATTATCCCCGTCCTCTTTGTCCCCTTTGGAGTGCATTTAAGCAATACTTTTACTAGTTAATTGGTTGGCTTACAAATAGTGGACTATCTTTAACCCCAACCCATGTTCCATTATGATAGGCATGCAATATATTATAGTGATACCCATATTCACTTTCCTTGATGTCATATGTAACCCATCCCCAATTCCCTAGATTGTATAAAAGAACTATGGGACCTATCCCTAGTTGTTTGATTCGTATAAAAGAATTATGAGACCCAATCAAGAAATATATTTTATAAATAATTTTGAAAAACCACTTTTTGTTTGTTTGTTTGAGGTTTCTAATTATTCTCACATCATATTTTTTATAACTCATTGTTGAACATGAACCCAGCCTAATATTTTTTTGGCTTATAGCTAAGGATTGAAGGCTATTGATTCTATCAAAGTTGTATGGGTCATGATTCCAACCTCATCTCTTGTTTATTTCACCATTATAAAATTTAAATATTGATAGATGACAAATCAAAGAATATACATCATCCTTTCTAATTGTATTCAGCTGTTCAAACTACAACATTTAATCTAAAATATTATTTTAAATAAATATTCATTATAAAAAAATTAACTAAAAACAAAAAATGACCATCAAATTTTGACCCAATACCCCTTCACTGTTTAGCTCCCGATGGGGCCATTTCACAAATAATTTCCACAGAGATCCATCTTCAGAGAAACTAGAATGCTTATACCTGGAACCACCAAGCACCTGACTTTTCTTTAGATTTTATGATGTCAGTCGGAAATCACATTGCTTACGCGTTTGTTGATTCCGTAGTAACTACCGAACAATTCCCCCCTACAAATTCCGCAAATGCTCAGAAAATCATCAGAATCTTCAAAGATAAGATTTTATCCCCTTTCCAGCATAAGAAGGGCATCGCCCCCGGTCACAATTCAAAGGAAATTGGAATTCAACTGAGTCTATCTTTTGCTTAGAACCTGTTTTCATTTGCCCTCAAAGGAACGCGCCATGGACCGATCTTCTTCTTTACCTGCAATCAGCTCTGAAAGCGACATTGAGAGTGCCCTGCAACATCAACAACTGGAGATTCAGATACAGCAGACTGTCGACCAGAAATGGAATTACATTATTTCTGTATTGGCCTTGTGGGAAATCTCTCTCGTATTTTACCGCACTGCATTTCGCCCACACGCCCAGATTACCTCAATACTGATAGAGATTCCCTTGTTGATTATTTGTACCAGCATCGGTGTGCTCTTTTGCATTATTTATCAGAAAATTGTGGAGGAAGCTCGATTAAAATCCATGGGATCCCAGATTTCGTTCCAGAACAGCATTTCCATCTTATTGGCGTTCTTCATATTTGTCGATTATATTCTGATTGGCATGAATGCCTTGAAAATATAATATGCCCTGCAATGGTGCATCCATGAGTAAGGAAGAAGAGGTGTATTGCAAATTAAAATAAAGTATATGGGTTGCTATTACTTCATTCCCTGATAAATCCATGTAAAATATGAAGACTTCATCATATGAAAGGTGAGATTTTCAACAAACAATAAAAAAATTGTATTTGATTAAAGTTATCATTTATTCCATGTAAAACATGTTTTAACATTTGATGGAACTCTTTAAAGAAAGAGAGAGGAGGATCTAGTGGTTCAAATTAGTGGTGCATAAGTAGGTATAGATCAATTTAGTAGTGTAATGGTGAAAATTGTATATTTTGGATTTTTTTTGGTTTGTTTTGGTTTTGTTTTGATTTAATTATCTAAAATGGAATAATAAATGTATAAGTGATGGTTTTTATTAAAAGTTACTACATATTTTGAGTCTTTTTGATTTTATTTGCACTTACTTTTAAGAACGTGTTCCAATCTCTAATTTTTTTATTTTTTACCTAGATACAAAAGCAAACTTATGAGTTTCAAATCCAAATGTGTGGGATTGACCCAATTCAATTGCACAATTTGCATAAATGAATCTAAAACTTTCATTTTTTTAATTTGAGCCTAAGTTCTCTCATTCTCATTACCAGTATATTCCAACTTGAAGTGTAAAATATATCACATTCCATCTTTGCAGTTGTGTTTAAGTACTAACCATAATTTATTTGAATGTTTAGAGTCTATTGTATTAAAAAAACACTACAAGGTTCTTTCAAGAACATTAGGTGTTAATGTTAAGTATATAATGAATACAATTTTCAGATTTTGAAACATGTAAAGATTTATGGTCTATACAATTGATTTTTGGTAAAAATAAGAAATTTGGTCATTCAACATTACTTCTACTCATTAGAATCTATAAAACAAATGAAAATATAGAAACTAGTGTTAGGAAATAGATAACATAAAATAATAAATACAAATGATTTAAGAGATCAAAATAGCATTACAAAGTTGGTCTCCAAGAAGTAATGTAAATGTTTAAGAGGTAAAATAGCATTAAGAGAGCTCAAAATTTTGAAGCTACATGAATGAGAAAGTGTCAAAACAAGTTAGGAGAGAGAGTGTGTATATAGGCTAAGTGAGGGAGAGGAGGTGGTAGCATTCATAGGCCCTTGATACTTAAGATCAATGGAAGATAGGGCAATAGTTGACTACTTCTTGCTCAACCAAGAAACAAGATGAGAACCAAGAGAGAAGTTATAATTTGAAGTGGACTTGTGATCTTGAAATATACCTACCCAATCTAAATCTATATATCTCATCAAGCCAATATCAATGGTGACTACATCGTAAATTCAAAAAATATAATGGAGAACCTATTTTGTTGCCTTCTAGTGTAATGTATGGGGCTCTTGCATAAACTAAGAGACCATGCCCACAACATATGAAATGTCAGGCCTTGTGTGAGTCAAAAAATGAGTCTCCTAACAAATTGTTGATACAAAGTACTACCAACCAAGGGTGAAGAACACTGAGCCTCAAGTTTGACTCTAGAAAGGGAGTCTTGGAGTAGGCTTGCAATTATCCATGTAAAACTATGACAAAAAATTATTCATCATAAACTTGGACTTGCAATGATAATTCTAGAATTAGATTGAGATATCTCAATCTGAGAAATTAATGTAACAAGCTCAAGCTAGTCATTAATTTTTTTTATGAATGACGATTTTGATTGCCATAATGGATGAAGAACTCCCAATTCAATCAATAGGTCATCAATATAGTGAACCAAAAAGAGAAGTGAATCATCTTGCTAAAAATTGAATATTTATATTTCAATGGTACTAAGAGAACCCAACTATGAGAAGGAAGAAATCTATCTTGGCATACTATTCCTGAGGAGCTTGTTTGAGGCCATAGATTGATTTCCTAATTATAAAAACTAAAGAAGAATTTTAAATAAATACCTGTGGAAAGGGCAGAGAGACTAGCGCGACGTCCGAAGGCTGATCTATTTTGATGTGCCTGACGTGTTTCTCAGGGCTCGAGGAGGCTGACCTCCCCCAAGGCTTGCGTGTTGGGTATCCCTTGTACCCCTTAGTTTATTTTCATATTTTGTTCTTCCGTTTGTGCCAGTGTGTTTTGTTTTGTTTCAAGTTTGTTTCTCCCCTTTGCATGAGTGCACTACAATAAATCCCTGTGATTTGCTCCATTTTTTGCTTCCACCCACTGTTTTAATGTATTTTTGGCCAATTTTTTGAAAATGTCGATGCTATTTTTGGTGTTTATTTATGCTGACTAGGACAAGTTGGCGCTAATTTTGGCACTACTTTTCGCCGACATTAGCGTCGTCTTTGGTGCTGATATTGGCTCCGAGTTTAGCGCCACTTGGAGCTTTGATTTTAGCTTCAATTTTAGCTTCGAGTTTGGCGCTGGTTTAGACACCCCTATATTGAGGAGAGAATCACTTACGTCACATCGACAAGGTATATCTACAAGTGCTCGGTGAAACACAACTCTTGGATATAACGAAGTAATGTCGATGATATATTGAGATATCGGTAAGACAAATAAGATTGTCTCATCGACACTCCTCAAGTAATGATCAAAAGCATACATCGCTATACTGTCGGGAAGGTGAGAAACATATGCGGTAGAGCGGTATACACCACAACCCTACAGCAAGAATCCTTGAGCATGGCAGTAGTGCAGTAAATAGCAGAAGGGAAGGGAAAAACAATGCCATACCGCAACGATAATCACGAGTCTCCCCGACATGGCAAAGTTACACTGATATATAAAGAAATACCACCAAAGGAAAATATCGATGAGACACTTGCATATCGGAAAGAGATATTAACTTGTCTCATCGACACTGGCAACCAATATCAGAGGAACATAAGATCTAATGTCGATGAGACATTGAGATATTGGTAAGACAAATAAGATTGTCTCATCGACACTCTTCAAGTAATGATCAAAAGCATACACTACTATACTGTCGGGAAGGTGAGCAACATATGCGGTAGAGTGGTATACACTGCGACCCCACAACCCCGCAGCAGGAAGCCTTGAGCAAGGCGGTAGTACGGTAAACAACAGAAGGGAACTGTAGAACATCGCCATATCGCAGTGAGTATAATAAGAGATGGCGTAGTATGGTAATCGTGACATGATTACAATTTACAACACTAAATGCAACAAATCACATTAGTAACAATCCATTTGAATATAGCCCACCAAAATACTCTAAAACTCTAATAAACATACTCTAAAAATTTCGTCGAAATCTTATTTTCAGCCATAGCCCGCCAGAATGGAGTTTTCATTTTAATAAACATACAATAAAACCTTTGTTGAAACCTTATTTTCAGGCGTAGCCCACCAAAATGGAGAAGTGTTTCAGTAAAGAATGACAGAGAATGGTAAAGAGATGTGCATGATAGGAGGCATAGGATTCATTGTTGTTTATCTCATTCCTGCTCTAATCAACAAGGGTTACAATGTTCGCGCTATTGTTTGTAATCTAGGTATTTAATTGACATATGTTTGCATAATCTCAAATTCCTTCAAATGCTTTTGAAATATAAATGTATCCTATATAGGGTTTAGGATGACTTCTTTTAATTTCAAAAAATAAATCATATTCTTTTGAAGTATCAATGTGTCCTATATAGGGTTTAGAATAATTTCTTTTAATTTAAAAAAATAAAAAAATGATGTATTTTCCTGTGTTTAGATAATGTGAAGATATCCTAAATTTTCCCTAGCACACTGTCCTCTTTCACACTGTGTTCATTACTCCAACTACTAGGGTTTTGCATTTGACACCTTTAATATCTTCATGATAGTGGCTTTTAAATAGATCTCAATCTTTACTTTAATCTTTATCATGGTAACCCTTGAGTTCCATAATCCACCTTCAATCTCTTCTAAGAATGTTGTCTTAAGCTATACTGCATAGTATGCATATAAAGAAACTCCTTCATGCTTGCTATTGTTCCAAACCACCACTCACTGCCTTCCTTAAAATGCTGCCTCCATCAGCACAATAGCATGTTTTAAAATGATGGTTGCCAGTGATTGACCATTAAGGTCACTACTTTCATCAAGATACAATGAGTTTTTGGCCTTCAAACTTAAGGCATTATGCAAGATAACATTGTGAATTGTTTGTTGTGTACAATATGATTTTCTTGCACATTTACTGCTTTGCTAACTACCTTTAAGATTGGATATTGCACCATTAGCTGCAATCTCAAACAACTCACTCACTGTCACTTGAAGATTCCTTTCACAAGCATCCTTGTATAAAATCAAACTATGCCCTATAGACTGCCTACTTACTAATATAGGGGACTCATTGTTTCATGGTATTTTGAGTTTTATTTAGAAGGGGTTAATATGTGGCATTTTTATGTGTAGGAAGAATAGATTGTGATGCAATGTTTGGGTATGGACATTTCAGGAAAAATTGGATTGCTATCGGTGTCATAACCAGGTTGGATTGTACCTTGAGCCGGTTTGAAACACTTACGAGTGTTTTTTCTTAGGAGTAGAACCTGAGTGTAGGAATTTCCAAATATCCGACAGAGGAAGTTCCTACATTCTAAAGATTAAATCATAAATTTGCTTATCCAATTTCTGATCCAACCTGACATCTTTAATATCTGATAGAGAAAGTTTGTACATTCTAAGATAAAATCATAAATATGCTTGTCTTTGTACAATCACTTGTTTGAATTGTTTCTTTAACAATTTTAGGGCCACGTCCATGTACATATCTCCTTTTGCTAGTTGAACACTCAGGCTCTGTATTTGCTCCAATCTCCATCTAAAATAATCAACAACATGCATTAATTTATGATTGTACCTTGAGCCAGTGTGAAACACTTCCAGGTGTTTTTGCTCCGAAGCAGAACTTGTGTGTAGGAATTTCCAAATATCCGACAGAGGAAGTTCCTACATTGTAAAGATATATTCTATGAAACATTCCTTATTTTCTATGAAACAGTGTATATATTCTTGTACTTGTAAATATTCTTTTACTATTATGTCTATTAAAGAAAACATAGTTTGAATAAAAAATGCTTCACCCTTTTTTGTAAGTGAGTATGTGAATTATTGTTTAAGGAAAAATCTTACAGTGTTTACATTTTCAGTTTTCTAGTTTCAAATCTTCATTTACTATGCATATAAAATTGTATGTGCTCTTTATCTCTAATGATATAAAATAATAATTTCATCAGAATCAGGGTTTTCAATTTTAGCACCATCATTGTCCACACTTTTCATATCTTGTTCACTTTTAAGTACAATCATCAAAATTTTATTTTATTTCTTGTCCCAGTTAATCTTGATTCCTTTTAGCACAACACAATAGGTTGCATGTAAAATTTCAAACATTTTCTTTGCATTTTTTTGTATATATTATTTTCTCAGTGCATCATTTTGTAACAACAATTTTACTTCTGAGATATACAATAAAAATAAATGAAAGCACATGTTTGCTTTGTCAAGGGAAATGTATGGTGAATACCCTATGTCTTTCAGATAAGTGTGCAAGCGAAATAAGAAATAACTGATTGAATCTGATTTTCTACTGTACAATTGGTTTTTTATGCAGAGGCTACAACGGCTTATCATGGATTAGTTTTGGCTAAGAAACAAGGTGTTTCTAAACTATGGCTAGAGGGGGACTCTCTTAATGTGATTAATTGTCTCATGATGAAATGTCCTCCTTCATGGTCAGTTGCCAATTTTATTAATGACTCGATATCTATTATTAACTCTTTGGAGGAGATCAAAATCACACATGTTTTTCGTGAAATGAACATGATGGTTGATGGGGTTGCCAACGTGGGAGTGGCTGAGAGATCTAAGTAGGATTCTTTTGAATCGCTACCTCTTAATCTGAAGTGTATTTCTAATGATGACTAATTGGCTTGTTTCTAGGTGATATGTTCTTGGGGAAAGGTTTTTCATTATGATTTTAAGTTGGGCTTTGCATGTCGACAATTTTCTCTTTCAGTTTCATTATTCTTTCCTTGGTTTTCGTAGAAGGATGGACTGGCAGTTTTGGCAGGGTTACTTGGAATGATAAGCCCACACGTATTGTGGGTGTTTGTTGTATTGTTTGAGTAGTGCCTAATCATTTTACTTTTTCATTTCTTCTAGGTGTTCTTGGGTTTTTGTTTGTTTCCTGTCACTATGGGCAGTGACCATTGCAGAATTGAGTCGAGTTCCTGTGAAGAGTTTCAAAAAAATGCTATTGTGTGGGAGCACTTGGAATTGGGGGGGGGGGGGTTACTCAATTTATGTAGAGAATTCAAGGCCTGGACCCTGATGTAACAAAATTCTTTGTGAAAGGATGGAATGGGAGGTCTTTGTGTTACTAGGGCGTTGAGTTTCAAATTGAAGAGGATTTTACTATGGAGGTAACTGGACTTTCAATTGCTGGGAGAAATTTTTTCAAAGACAGGGGAGTGGCTAAGAAGACTTTTGCGAATTTCTTTAAACATGACGAGAGGAAGAAGGTTAAGGAAATTGGAAGTGGAGGTTATGCTAGGAAGTCCTTGAAGCCGCTTTGGAGGGACCTCATGTTGGCCATTATGCACTACTTCACCCTTGAATGTAGATTATTTGTGGTTTACACTCACCATTTTATGCTCTTAAATCATTTTAGGCATAATGTTTTGGTCTTGTTTCCTTTTTACCTATTACATTCTATGGAAAAGAGTATTGAAGACCACACAAAGAACCCTAAGAAGGCAGTTCTTCATCAAGGGCTTATGTGTTTGATTTTTGCTCATATCAAGCTAAAGTTGATCTCGGTCTCCCCTAAAACTCCTGATAAGAAGGAAGTTAAAAATGATGGGTATGAAACATGGGACTCTTCTAGTGAATGGTTCGGTAGTTCGGAGGAGGAAGAGTCAGAATATGAGGATATTTCTGTTGATGAAGGAGGCTTTGAGGAAAGGGATGCAGAATCAAAAGAATGGGGTAAGGGCTATGAGACTGATGTGGAGTTGCGGGAGACTATGGCTAATTCTATTAGAAAATATTCGAAGGGGAAAACCAAAGGCATGAAGAAAGTTAAAGCTTTTGCCAAAAGGAAAATTGAGGTGGTTGCCCTTGGTTCGAATGTGAATCCCATGTTGTTTTCTGGAAAAGAGGGTTGGAAGGGTTGTCATCCTGTGGGTGATGTGGATTCTTCAAATTTTGATTGTGTTTAGAATGCTTCGTTGGGGAACCCTCTTCCTGGTAAGGATAGTTTGCTAGAGAGCTCCCCAGTGCAAGGGCTTAAGGTGCCGGTTAATTTGGGTGGTCAGTTGAGTGGCCCTAATGATATGGGAAACTCTAAGATGGAGGTGAAGCCTAATGAGACTGGCCTTGTGGATATGCAGGGGATTGATGTGGTTAATTGTTCTCAGGATTTTTTTGCTGTGGAGAAGGAAGTGAAGAAGGAACATCTGGAGGTGTTAGCTGATTTGGAAAATCTGCTAGATAAGGAGAGGATAAAGGTGGATGTCGAGGATTCCCCAGCTAAAGAAGAGGATGAATGGAATAGGGATTGTTTTGATGCCCCTGTTAACTTGGAGCAGAAGGGCCAGCCTTTGGTTAACTGTGATGAAATTGACATGAATATGTTTTTTAGAATGGCCAAAGATGGGATGAGAAACCTACTTTCCCTAGTTAAGTGGTTATTTTTTGAGGTTAAGGAGCTCAATCTTTAGATGAAAAATTGGCAGGATGTTTGTGTTGCTATGCTAAGAGGTAACCAAAAGGAGTGGGGAATTAAAGGCAAACTAAAATCAATGCATAGTACGCTTGATAAGCTACTGGTCGATGTTGATCGTTTGGGGGTTTCTCATAAGGAAATAATTTCCTCTTTGGAAGTTATTGTTAATAAAATGTTAAAGGACAGAGTGGAAATTCTGGAGGATAAAATGGGAAAGATGTCAGAGGACTTGAAAACGGTGGTCAATATCAACAATAACTCTTTGAAGGCCACTGCTATGGGTCTTTCTGTTTTTAATGAGAAAGTGTTGAATTGGACCAGAAAACTGCTTGACTTGGGTAATATGGAGGAAAGGATTGAAGAGATTAGTGGCTCTTACCTAGTGGAGAAAGTGGAAGCTTCTACTCCTGTGTTGGAGAAGGACATACAGGCGGGTCTGTGCCTTAGGACAAGGAGCAAGATGAAAAAGAGGGATGTTGTTGTTGTTGAGGAATTGAAGGATGCTATCAGTATCCATGAGGAGGTCATCAAGGAGAACATGGCCTCAGTTAATGTTTTAGATAATTTGTTGTAGCTAGTGCTTCCTCCTTTGGTTCAGTAGGTTTGCTGATATTTTTTTCTTCTGGGTTTGCTGATAGGTTGCTAATGTTCCATCTTATGTCATCTTTTTGGTTTTTTGGGCTGTTGGGCTTAGTGGTTTAATTTTTCTTGCATCTTGGTGTCATTGTAAAGGGTTTCGGGGCCCCTTCAAAACCTGTTTTTCCTTATCAAAAACTAATTCAATTTGATTTTCTACTGTACAATTGTTTTTTATGTGATTTTTACTTTTTGCATGTGGATTACCCTTAGAAGGAGACTACTTATCTTTTCTTAAATGAAGCCTTTACATTTCCTGTCTATGAAAGGAATTTATTGCTTGACAACAGGTTTGTGAACTTCATACAGATTAAGATTGGTGTAAAAGGCCATCCTCGCAAATGTTGTTTGGTTTAGAATTATAATGGAAAATAAAAAAGCTTGCTAGGAGAATAAAATAGGTTTTCAATTGTCCAAGTACAACATAATATTACTGAAGCATTTCAAAGTTTAGGTATTTGAGATTCATGGAAAAATTAAGCACATTTATGAAAATTAATAACATTCAATTTTCACAGTCCATGATAGTTATGTAAAAAATTTCATAGTTTATCCAAAAATCTTACTCATAACATTTATGAAAAGTTCATTAGTAATTTTTCTCACAAAAAAATATCAAAATAAATTTAGTGCTTAATCAATGTTGTCTCATCTATTTCCACCCACTTTCCTCTCAACGATTTAGTATTTTTACATTGTTCACGTCCTCTCTCCATGGCCTCCTCTGTGAATAAAAATGCTACCATAGAAGCTTTCACCGCACTATTGTCGAGAATGGAGAAGCAATTTGCGGGACCGTGGTAAAAACTGCTCTACTGCATTGAGTTGATGAAGGAGCTGTGGGATGGCGGTGGTCATCGTACTACCGCACGCCAATGGTAGAAGACTTGTGGGACTACAGTAAAATGTACAATGATAGGCACTCAATTAGGCGCACTTGGCGCCGCCTTAGGCACCCCAAACTAATTACATTAATGGCCAAAATTTGGCACTCAAGCTGGCGTTAAGGAAGAAATCAGACGACAAAAAAGGGAAAAAAAGGGAAAAACGTCGCGCGAAGGAAGAAATCAAAATTTAAAATTTAAAAATTTCCTGTGTGAAGGAAGAAATCAGATGACATAAAAGGGAAAAATGTTGTGCAAAGGAAGAGAGCAAGGCGCTACAAGCAACTGAAGAGATCACGAAGCCAAGATGCACGGAGGAAGTCCAGTGAGGAGAGTACGCAGGTATTTGAATTTGTTCATAAGATTATATCAAATTTATTAAACGATATTTAAATTGTTTTTTTCTTCAATCGGTGATAATATTTTTATTTTATTTAAGATAAATCAAAATATACAAAGCTCCAAATAAAAAGTTCTTCCAACACCATCACATCATGTTTGTTAAAAAAAAAAAAAAAACCTATGGATCAAAAAGCCCTACCACAACTGCCTGAAAACTATCCAACTAACTACTAACCAAACACCAACTATTTACAGTATCAAAACCAAAAATAGGGCTTAACCCCTTAAGTTTATACATCAACATCTAGCTTAAATACAGTAAACTAGTTTACCCGGAAGTTCTAGAAGCACTGCCCAGATGCAATGGGCACATTTCCATGAGCGGCTTCACCTTCTTTCTCAAACGCAAACCCTTCTTCTCACACAACTCCTCTCTGGAGATGGCTTTGATTCCCACTATTATCTCCTTAGTCTCCATTAATTTGACACACAGTTTCAAAGCTTTCCACCCTTGTTTCACACCCTCTTTCCACATGGCTTTGGTTCTTCCTTTTGGCCAGCTAATGAAAGGGAGATTTATCTCTGCTACTTCTGGGTCCACACCTTCCATCCCTTTGCTCACAAAGCCTTTTCCTAGTATATCCCTTTCCAGGATACTCTCCATGTTCACTAAGAAATCCCTATGCACCAACACTTTCATCACTTTCCTTACAACCTCCATCGACTCTCTTAAGTCCAGTCCCCATGCCATGATCAGAGAGTATATATCCATATTAGTCCAATATCTTTGCTTCAAATTTTTGAAGCCATTACTTAGAATGATTTGCATAGATTGTGCCACCTTTACATCCTTGTACAGGAACAAGCCACGTAGTCTCTTCATCGTCACTTTTCCATCAAAAGGATCCAATTTCCTCCTCACTTTCATAGTTAAGTTGGCCTCCATTTCTTCTCTAGTACGTTAGCCACCAGACTACTTTACATTGTCATCCTAGCACTCTCCTTACTCCCGCAAACCAAGAAGCATCGAAGGAAATGCAAGAAAAAACTTCATTACATAGCAAATTGTCAGCCATCAACATTAATGTCGAATGTACGTCCAGCATCAGCAAAAAGAGCTAATTCTTCAATAATTTTGAAAAACATTCCTTCAATAATTTGTAAGTATATTTAATATATTAAATGATATATATTTTTTTATTTCCTTGGAAAAAGTAAATGATTGCATATTAATTAGTTTAAAAGTAAATGATTGCATTTCTAGCTTCAGCTTCTAATTCATCCCATGTTTTACCTTCCTCCTCTTCAGAATCTTCTTCTTCTTCCTCCTCAAGTCCTCTAACTCCACAAGAGATTCATCTTTTGAACCTTCCTCATCCTATTCTGATTCCTCTTCTACATCAGAGGGTTCATATCCTTGATCTGACTCTTCTGAATTATCAGAATCAGAATCACTAGCTTCCATATTCAAATTCCCAACCACCATCTTCAATAAATTTATCTAGATCATTAGTAATACTCTTCAAAATTGGCCGCCAGTTCAAGTTCATTCTTCTTTCATAATACTTTATATCCATGAAATCCAAGCTCTCTAAATGGTATATCAAACTCTAGTTCAAAATATTTTAGATGAGGTTGCTCCTATAGATCTCTTACTCGCTTGACAAATCCTTGAAACTTTGACTTCTTAACATTCAAAAGATAAATGGAATGTCCTCAACACCCAGTAGAGCTATCCAAAAAAGCTAACTAAAAGCTAACCCAATTTTTTAGTTTAATAATTTAATTATAAAGTTTAAACTTTGAATGTTAATTTTTTTATGTGTTATTGGCTTATTGTAGGCTGCAACATTGTTTAATATTTATATCTATAAATTGTCTCTATCACATTAATAGTGTGTCAAAATGGAAAGGAACTTGTTGGAAGTAGTATGCTCTAAATTGCCAATACTTAGTGAATCTAGATCCATAGTTAGTAATGTCCAAACAAAACTTGTCCCAACAACCATAGGGAAATGGGCAAAGTTAATGGGTAATAATCAATGGGCTACGCAGGAGGTTGTCATATTGTCAGTTGATTACCTTTTCCCATTAACTTTTCCCATTTCACTATGGCTGCTGGGACAAGTTTTGTTTGGACATTACTAACTATCGATCTAGATTCACTAAGTATTGGCAATTTAGAGCATACTACTTCCAACAAGTTCCTTTCTATTGTGAATGTGGTAGGGACAAGCTATAGTTATAGATATACTCAGTATTGGCAATTTGGAGCTTAACACTTCCACATTTCTTTAATCAATTTGGAGCATAAGACTAAGACTACTCAAATGACATTGCAACTAGGTAAAAATTTATTAAGGGCATAATAGTAGTATACTTGTGTATGTGTATTTCCTTCAGCTAAAATTTGCGTTTATACTTAAGTGATCGATGTATACTTGTGTATGTGATCCAATTTTCTTCTATTTAATGATATTATTATGTATTTAAGGTTTGTTTAATAAAGGGTGCATGAAACAAGTTTTAAATCCTTAAAAATCTTTAAATTTCTAGGGTTTTTCATTTTACCAAGTTTGCGTAGAGTCTGAGCGTGAAGTCCCTGAGTCGAGTCACCCTAGCCGAGTCTGAGTGTCTTTACTATGGTTGTGATACAAAAAAAGGTGCTTACACATTGGCTGAATATATCCTCATCAAAATGAGCAGAAAGAAATTTCAAATTTGTAGCTAAACTTTGACAGTCAAGAAAAACAGTCATAAAAATTGGAAGTAAACTTTGGCAGATATGTAGGTGAACTTAATTCATTTGACTTTATGCCTCTTGGTAGACATCATGATCTCCCCTCTTAAATTTTGGACCACATCCATTACCTCCACATAAAATTGGACATCCTTGGTCTTCTTGGTTCCCACGCCATGATATAATTATGCAAATGAAAATAAAGCAAAGTAATCATCTCCTTCTCCGCTGGCTAGAAGAATGCATGCTTAATGTTTTGATACATGATATCATCTCTCTCTTCTGCTCTCATGGTTGAATATTGAAATCCTTTATGGTGGGCCTCCAAAGTTATAGTCATCTTTCATCCTCTTCCACCAAATGTTGGCCTGATCCACATGTCTTCCAGCCTAATTGGCTTTGTTTTGTAAAGCTGAAGTTTCTCCTGAGTCACCAGTGTAGCTCTCTCTGCCTTTTCAGACTCTTTCATTGCTACAAATTGTCTCTGGGATTTAATCATTTGTACCACATGGTTGATGTGCTTTGAATCCTTGCATCTAATGGAAATTTCCTTAACATAAATACTGCTAGGGAATTTCAATGTTGCCATTGTAGTTGGCATTAAAGCCGATACCTGCAACATTGAAAATAATCCTTATATAAGAATTACCTCCATCTTGTTGGCTTGTAACACTCTTGATGGTGGCTACATGAAATATAATTCTGATTCCTCTTCTACATCAAAGGGTTCATATCCTTGATCTGACTCTTCTGAATTATCAAAATCAGAATCACTAGCTTCCATATTCAAAAATTCCCAACCACCATCTTCAATAAATTTATCTAGATCATCAGTAATACTCTTCAAAATTGGCCACTAGTTCAAGTTCATTCTTCTTTCATACTACTTTATATCCATGGAGTTCAGCTATTCCTTGATGCCATCAAGTGAAGATTGAGGAATGACATCAATGTGGAGTCCCTCTCTTGTTATTCTTCCTCAATTTCATTAGGATCATGCATTGACCTTCTTTCCCCTCCTAAAGTTTGGACCACATCCATTACCTCCACATAAAACTGAATATCCTTGGTCTTCTTGGTTCCCACACTGTGATATGGTTATGCAAATGAAAATGAAGCAAAGTAATCATCTTCTTCTTCATTGGCTGGAAGAATGCATGCTTAATGTTTTGATACATGATATCGGCTCTCTCTTCTACTCTCATGGTTGAATATTGAAATCCACTATGGCAGGCCTCCAGAGTTCCAGTCATCTTTCTTCCTCTTCCACCAAATGCTAGCCTGATCCACAAGTCTGCAAGCCTAATTGGCTTTTTTCTTGAAAGCTGAAGTTTGTCCTGGCTCACCATTATTAGTTGTAACTTTTTTGAAATTTTATTATGGTATGTGCACTTTGATATGATGTAATATGATTATGGTTTTGTCTCATATGTTGTAATATTAGATATATAACTGAAAAATAAATTATTGCATGAAATAAACAATAAATTTTCATTTTAAATGTTTTTTTTTGCAGAACATAGGTCTTCCAAAAGATCAAGATGATCCTCAACATGATATAGATCTAGAAAATATTGGTTCTTCTGATATAGATCACATGGTAGAGGATGATGATGATGTAGATACAGAATACACTGAGGCCAATGACAATGAAGACGATGACAACAACGATGATGATGATGATGATCAAGATGGTGATGATGATGATGAGACAGTTGGTGATAGTAACCAATGACATTCATGATCATATAGACTACATCATGATATATCGTTATGATGACTCTTTTCATGTTTACTATCATATGTATCATTTTCACGGCCTATTGTACTATATTGTTGAGTTGTATCATATTGACATGTATCATTTTCACTATATCATTTGGACATGTATCATCTTGACTTGTATCAATTTGAGTTACATGATTTATCAATTTTCTTTATATCATTTGTACATGTATCATTTTCACTTATGTCAACTATTGGACATGTATCATTTTGACATGTTTTTGATGTACTGACATATTTGATTTTCACTTGTTTTAGTTATATATGATGATGTTCTTATGAGTATTGACTTGTCAATTTATATATATTAAAAGTAGTCGATGATTTTTGGATGGATATTTATTAAGTATGATGATTTTAATTTACTGCTTAGGATGGATGTTGTCAAATTCAATTAAATTATAGATATTTGATTCACTTGTTTTAATTATAGATGATGATCATGTTACAATAATTATATTGTTATTTAATCATATGAGTTAAATAATTAAATTACTTACTCTATAATCATATGAGTTATTTAAGAGGCACAATATATTTAACTAACTAAATTGAAATAAAACATATTATATTAATAAATGGAAGCCAAACTAGAAGCAAACCAGAAGCAATCTTGGAAGCAAAATTGGAAGCAAAGCCAAAAGAAAAATTGGAAGTAAATCTAGAAGCAAAAGTGGAAGCAAAAGTGGAAGTAAATTTGGAAGCAAAAATGGAAGCAAAGAAGCAAACTTGGAAGCAAAACCAAAGCAAAACCAGAAAACCAAACTTGGAAGCAAAACCAAAGAAAAACCGGAAGCAAACGTGGAAGCAAAACTAGAAGCAAAACTGGAAGCCAAATTGGAAGCAAACTTGGAGGAAAAACTGGAAGCAAAACTGGAAACAAAACTAGAAGCAAAACTAGAAGCAAAAATGGGAGTAGAGATGGAAGCAAAACCGGAAGCCAAATTGGGCGCCAATTTTGGCACAATTTTCGTCATCGCTTCCCGATGCTATTTTAGGCGCTATTGAAGGCGCTTGATTTTTTGGTGCTAAAACCAGCGCTAACTCCAACGAAAAAAATGGTGGAAAAGTCAGTGCAAAAACGGATGCCAAACTGGCCATGCCTGTTTGTGCCGAGTTTAACGCCAACCAAATTATTCAACTCATGTGCTCAAAATACACTAAAATCTAGTGCCAAAGTCGACGCTAATTGCCTTTTACAGTGTTGTTGTGGTGTTGGGGTCTTTCAACCCTGGCATTGGTTTTTTTGTGGTCCTGTGTAGTTTTTAGGCATTTATGGAGGGGGGTGTGATACCCCCCGATGCTCCCATAAATGCTTCTCCCCAAATTCCTTCTCATTCCGCTCAGGAAAAGTCGTTCAAGGAAGCTCTCGCAGAGCAAGGTTTCTCAACGATTGAAGGTGCCAAATTTGTTGTTGAGGGTGGTGGTAGCGACGTTGGTGAGTGGGAAGGTAAGTATCCTTCTGAATGCACTAATGATCTTTTCTTACTTCCAAATAATGAAACGAAACAAAACATTTGCAATGAAAGGGGAAGGTTAAGAATTCTGCTATCTTTTTTGTTGCAGTTTCAACTCTAATAAAATCCCTACTAGGAGATTCATAGACTCTTGGTTTGTAAATACATGGAAAAACAAACTTGGAATTCATGTTTCTTATTGTAGAATGCTACAAAGGGGTTTATTTGTTGTTTTTTTCATGAACCACTCTATGCAAGAGAAATTCCTTACAAAACCCTACTGGAACTTAGGGGGTTGTGCCTTTCGTGCCCTGGCATGGTCAGTCATGACCATTGCTGATGAGGTTATTGCCTTGTCATGCCCCAGATGGGTAGTTACTAAAAAACTCTCACCTAAATTTTTGAGAATCCTCCCACAAATATTAGGACCAATTGAAAAAGTTATTAAAATTGATAATACAAAGGCCATCCTCCCCAATATTGATGCCAGAGCCCTGGTTTCCCTAAACCCAGGTGTGTAAATCCCCAATAGCTTGAATATTGTGGAAGAGTAGGGGGTTACATCCTGCCTAGTGGAAGTGTTGGGCGGACTTAACACTTGCTTTCTTTGTAAGAAAGGACATTTAAGAAGGAATTTCCCTATCATTCAAAATAAGAGGAACTTTAAACCCGCTCAACCGTCTACTAAGGCCAAACCCAATAGCAACGTTGGTGATGTCGCATTGATCCCACTAGGAAAAGTGGACTTGGCTAACCCTCATGAATTGTCTTTGTCATGTGGGGATGGTGGTGGGCTGCAAAAACTGGAAACAAGTTTTCACCTCTCACAAAATGGTGTGGGGACCTTGAACTCACCAATGGATGTTGAACCGACTGATGGCAACTCTTTTGGCTTCACCCACCCAAACTCTTTCAGTGCCTTGGCTCTTGAAGAGCCCAATGGTGGCGATGTTGGTTTTGGGGCTGGGGAGGCTTCTGAACCTCCTCGTGCCCCCCCACCCTATCCCTTGTTTACCCAAGATACTATTGTTGATGTCCTCTTGTTACAAAGGTTAAATGCTTAGTAGATTGCTATGAAAAGAATTCAACATAGCATTAAGGAAAACCTTGGAAAGGCTAAATCTACCGAAAAACCTGTGGTGTTTGAAATTAAGAAAGGCTCAAACTAGTTCACCTCTAAGCTGTAGCCCCTGTGCCAAGATGTGGCTGGGGTTAGTGATGTGGGAAAGGCCCCTCGAAATTGGCTTTAGGGTCAGTTGAAGAATTTGTGAATACCCCTCACACTGTTGAGTTTGCAACCCTTGCAGCATCTACACTGGCAATTACTAAAGTGGTAGAATCTAATAGGACATCTATGATGTCCTCCCCCCAAAAGGTTGATTTTGATGGAAGCCTAGACTAGATCACTAGACCAAGCCCCACCTCTAGCTCGGTGGATACTTCGATGGCTTCAGGGGAGCCTACTAGTGTGCCTCTCCTAGTTATGAATTGTGAAGGATTAGATTTCCATTCCCGTATGTCCTCCAACCTTCGTGATCTCCTATTCCCTAACCAAGGGATTGAAATGGGGTGGAAAAAAGATGAGAATATCACCCAAGAGTATAGTGACCCAATCCCAAAGAAAAAAATGGCCTAGGGAGGCCAAGGAAAAATATAGACTCTATCTCAAGTGGAAAAAACTTAGCAACAACTAAACATAAAAGAAAGAAACATAGTGTGGTCAACCAATCACCAATTGCAAAAAAACAAGTGGAGGAAAAACTGCCCAAATGCTTTGAGCAATTTAGGAAAGAACAAAGTGACAATCCCATGGTTGGGGATGATGAAGCTTAACTGTACTTCTTGGAATGTCAAGGGCTTGAAATCCCCTCACATAAAATACATTATTAGAAGGTTCTTAAATCTAGAAAAAAATAAAGATTTTGTTCTATTGCACGAGACTAAAGTCGTTGGTTTTATGTTGGAAACCAACCTAAGGTTTATTTGGAATGGGGCCACTGCATTCTCCACTGCTCATGAACATGCTAGGGGGGCTTCCATACTAGTCTCCAACCAATGGGCACAATGGATCACCGACAGTGGTTGTTCACCTTGCAATCGGGTGGTGTGGATCACCTTAAATAAGGAGATTCAGGTGTTTGGGGTGTGTTCTATCTATGCTTCAAATGACTACATGGAAAGAATCTCCCTGTGGCAGTGGTTGTCTAACCTCCCATAAATCCCTTGGATCCTGGGCAAAGACTTCAATATGATTGAGCAATCAAAGGATAAGTGGGGTGGTGGGGGCTAGCAAGAAGTTGAGTCCACTTTTTGGCCAAAAAGTGGGTGTGTTTTCCTTGATTTTAAGAATTTAACACATTTGACCTTAAAATTTGAAGCACTTAGAGATGGAATCTTCAAAAAGGTCACTGATCATAAAATGTAGTACTTGAAGTCTAGTTTCCAAATATGCAATTTATTTCAATACCTAGATGGTACAAATTGAGTTTCAATAGGTGTTTCTAAAACACCACTGTTTAAAAGTCACTTTTTTTAACCATACCATGCACATGTACAAAATCCATATTTTGACCTAAATTATCGTATTTTTCTAAATCCTTTTTGGAAAAGATTTGTGACTCACTGAAGCACGTTTTAGATATGTTTTTGTAATTTTGTATTGATTTTTTTTTGTTAAATTTTTATTAGCCATATTTGTCATTTTGAAAAATCATCGTGTACGACATACATAAGATGACCTAAACTTATCATTTTTTAATTTATTTTTTAAATTGGAAAGAATTGTCTGAAGTATGTTCTTGTGCAATCTTTTTGTCAAAATGTTATGTTGATCAAAATTTATTAAAATGGTAAAAAACCTTGATATTTAAAGTTTATGGACTAGTTTCATCATAAATTAATAAAAAAAATAGAAAAAATAATCCAATTGTACAAAAAAAATACTTATTTGGAATTTGCACTGTCTCATCTAAAATGGGTTTTAATTTCGTCAAAATATTCTGCAAAAAAAGTTGTCAGCCATATGTCCAAACTCGATATTTTTCTCTGACATTGTTAGGACCTTCAACTTGCAGGTCAAACTAGGTTGAAGGCCTAGGTTCAAATTCCCAATGCTTTTCCTGAACCAAAATACAAGCCAAAAACCCGACCACAAAGCAAATCCAATTTCAATTTTTTAGAAACGTTATCTCGTTTTGTAAATTGGGATCTCGTTTCTTAATATTAAATGCAGTTACCGTTGACAGGGAAATGGGATCCCGCTTTATAAATGGGATCTTGTTCCTTTGCCAACAATCCCCACATTTAATATTGGGGAGCGGGATCCCAATTATAAAATGGGATCTTGTTTGTTTTTAACCGTTTTATTTAAATTTACTATGAAGTATGCAACTTCACATGTACGACTAAGAGCAATAAAATTGGGCTATTTTTCATCAACTATTGTCTTTACAGGTGGTGAACTTGCATTTTTTATTTCTTTTTTCAAAGGAGGCATCATGTAAATCATTTTTGAAGTGGAATTATGTTAGTTTTGTATTTTTTTGGAGAAACAAAAGGTCTTCAAGTTGTAATATGGATTGAATTTTTCAAAGGAGGCATGAAGAAAATAGTTTTTAAAGTGGAAGTGTGCTAGTTTTCTACTTGTTTTGAGGAACACAAGAGGAAGAATTTTGTCCTTATAGGTCTTCAACTTCCAATTTGGATTGAATTTTTTTAAGAATTTCACTATTGACATTCATTTGTGCTTGAGAATTTTATAATCATGGATTCAAAAGCTCATAATAAGAGAAGGAAGACATTGACTCCTCAAGAAGTTGAAGCAAATAGAGAGGAGAAACAAAGACAAAGAGAAAGAAGAATGAGAATTAAATCAATGAATGATGGTGGAGCATCCAATTCCACAACTATTGAAGATGCAAACATTGAGGAGACCATGGTTGTAGATGAAGCTAATTTGCAAGAAGTCAATTTGGAGAAGAATATGATTATACAAGCAAGTCCTACTATGTCTTCAAATCCCTCTTTCAATGCTATGGAGAATGTTTCAATATTCACAAATCAAGTGCGTCTTCAAATCCACATGTTAGTGAAATGGTAAGTCGTATGTAGAAGTTTTACAAGATCTTTGGACTTAATGTTGAAATTGACAATATTGGAGAGATGAAACTTTTATAGAATTTGTTGAAAAGCGAAAAGAAAAATCTTTTTGTTGCAAATGAAAATAGAATGATCCTTTTGTTGAAAATGAAAACAAAAAGTGTTTTGTTGATGAAAATGAAAATGAAAACCGTTTTGTTGATGAAAATGAAGATGAAAATGTAAATCGTTTTGAAGTTGAAAATGAAAATGAAAATGAAAATGAAAATGAAGATGAAGATTAAAATCTAGAATGTGATGTTGAATTTAATGAAACAACTTTTTTTAAATTGAAAGTGGTGTTTTTAATAATCTTCCTCGTTAAATTTCTTGGAGGAAAATAAAAACACATGTGAATAGAATATACAACAAATTCTTTTATCGTAAAAAAATTGCATTTTAATGTCAAATAATGATGCAATTGATGAGAATGCAAAAAGTGAGGAAAGTAATGAAAAGGTTAGGCTTTTATGTTAAACCTATTGCTCAATTTTCACCTACGGGCTCAATCAGGCAGGATAAATTATATTTCAGATGTTCATAAGGGCCAAATGGGACATTTTCATCGAGGGTTAGGTCATGCATCTGATGCTATTTTACAAGAAGCTCAGTTGAAAAGTATTCCTCAATCAGTTTTGGCACAAAACTCATCAGAGAAGGAAGTCAACAAGACCTTCTTATTGTCTCACCGACTAGCAATGCGTTCTATGTGGTTGAATAAACCAATCGCCAAGACATTCGGGTCGCCATAAGTCTTCATGTATCTCTCCGCTTGAAAGGAGGTCTGGCCGATAGGAAGGACATCTCGGCGAAGGGAGGCTTTGGTGTGAAGTCTCGCCGACAGTTGTTCACAAGGCCGTCAATAGGGAGGAAAATATTGCCTTTGGCAAAAGATCTGGCCAACAAGAAAGGAGGCATCATCGCTATAACGTCTTCCTGAAAGGATGTGGTCCTGGCGAAAAGAAATTTCATCGCCGAAAGAAGGTGCTCGCTGTGATGTCTTGCCAACCCGATAGGGTCTTGCCGAAGGAGTGGCACTTGCTGACAGAAGGCTCGGTCGGTGTAACGTCTCACTGACTGAAGGTAGTCTGGCCGAAGGGGATTTCCTTCGGCATAATGTCTCACTGACCAAGTGATGTCTCCCCAAAATGAAGTATGCTCTCGGTGAAAGAAAGGAGTTTGTCGTAATGTCCCAATGACCAAGCAAAAGTCTCGGCAAAAATTTTGAGCTCGATATGAGGTCTCGCCGACAGGGCGAAGTCTTGCCGAGATGAAGTGAGCTTGCCGAAGCAGAATGAATTTGATAAGAGATCTCACCGACCAAGCGATGTCTCCCCGAAATGAAGTATGCTCTCGACGAAAGAAAGGAGTTTGCCGTAATGTCCCGGCGACCAAGCAGAAGTCTCGGCGAAAGTTTTGAGCTCGATATGAGGTCTCGCCGATAGGGCAAAGTCTTGCCGAGATGAAGTGAGCTCGTTGATGTGGAATGAATTCGATAAGAGGTCTCACCGACCAAGCGATGTCTTGCCAAAAGGAGGTGAGCTCAGCGCAAAGGAAGGTTGAGTCGCCATGATGTCTCGTCGAGAGCATGAGGTCCTGCCGAAGAATGAAGGACCTTTGTATAGTGTTTTGCCTTTGGTAGGAGGTCTCGCCGACACATGGATGTCTCGCCGATGGAGGAGCATAGCGGTATAATGATGGGGCTTTGGCATGAGGTCTTCCCGACTTGCCAAAGTCTCGCCGAAGGATGAAGGGGATTGCCTTCGGCATAAGCTCTTGCTGACAATGGAGAGTCTTGTCGATAGCGATCAATTTGCCATGGAAAAGGATATCGGTAGGACTCTTAGCGTTCACTATGACCTCCTACCAACTGAAGATCTCTTGCTGACCTGATATGTCTTTGACGATAGTCTGGGCGATGACGAGGGCGAGATCGATATGACTTTTGCATTCGATATAGGGTCTTGTCGACTATCGCGTGTCTTGCCGATAGCTACTACGAGGTGTACTCGCATCGAGGAGACACGATTAGTGTCTCACCGACATGCAATCCTGTTGAAACAACCTTTGACCATCTGAAATCTATGTGGCATGAACTCAACCAATCTGAAGGAAACTAAAGGCGAACCATCAGCCGTTTGATTGTTTGACTCCCCCTATAAGAAAAGATCAACAGAATGTGTGCGGCATGGATTGGCTCGGTGAAGCAATGGCGTTTGAATCTAACAGGGTAAATCTGATGCTGCTTCTCGAAGGGGGTCAACTTGCTGAAAGATCTGGAGCAAGAAGAAAGCCGAAGAAGAGGAAACTGTGAGACACAGTGACAGTTAGGATCGCTACTGGTAAGGGGGCATCAACATTAATGAAAATTTCTTTAGAGCATTCAAAGCGAGCAGGAAGAGGAGGCTCGAACTTGCACAGTGGGGATATGCATTCAATGCGGAAGTAGCTCCATTGGAAAAGATCTAAGGGTGGATCTTTCAGAAGACTGATATTTTTTTTAAGCCCTAGGGCAGGGGCCAACACAATTTTGGTATATATGGCATTTTTACCTTTTTGTAAAGCAGTTCTTGGTTAGGAGATTGTTGAAAGAGCATTATTCATCCTTTGTAACTCATTTTCATAAATTCTACAAATCTATAACACATAGAATTTTTCTCAATAGAAAGTCATTTCCTTCACAGATTTTCTTTGTTGTTTTAGTGACTGATTGTGAGTTGCATGATAAATTTTTGTGTGATCCTTTATTTTATCAGATTCCTTCAGTATTGGATGCAAAGAACTTTATGTCATAAAGCAGGTTTATTTTAGTGATCTCTTTCTATTTCATGTATATCTATGAAAACATCTTTGTTTTCCTTGTGTTAAGCATTAGAACAATCAAAACCTTACATAGACTAGTTTTTATAAACATAAATCTCTGTATTGTGAGATTGTTTAGCTCTATTGAGATTTTCTGTGAGCTTTCTGCAGTATTGTCATATTTTTATCTTTAGTGTATCACCTATTAGTGATAGGTTTTAAATTAAAGTATATCCGTCTTACTCTTTTCCTTATCATTCTTTAGTTTTCTCAAGATAACACTGTTATCTCCTAGAAATGCACCCTCGCATAGTGATGGAACTGAGCTTTCTAGAGAAACATGGGATCATTTCAAGGTTGTGGGTCACCTAAAGTTGAAATGAACCTCCGGAGAAGGCCGTCTTCCTTTGTGTTATCACCTAAACTATTAATCTTTATGAGGTAAATGAATAAGGAATACATGAAAATTGAAACTTAAACCTACGGTGATACACCAAATTGACAGAAATCATGGAATGAGAACAAGATGAACATACAGTGAGGAACTAATGAGAGACCGTTCATTTATTCAACATAACTTTATGAACTTATGCGTCATTCTTGAAAAGGTTTAATCTGCATATATATATTTTTAGAAGTAAAGATGAATTTCACAACTTCAAGGTTCAAATGCAAACTTAGAAAACACAGTTCAAAACTTACATAATCTAAAAGAAATGCAAAACAATATGAAACACCAACACTGGTTTCCAAGGTAATCTTTGTATGTTATATTCCAGATTCCAGTTGAGTTACAAAGCATACATTAGCTGAGAAAAGGATTTAAGAAAAATCACTAACTCTGGAATGCATCATCTGAACTCCTTTACAAAGAGGCAAAAATTCCCTATATACAAAAAGATATTAGCCCCTTTGGGCTTACAAAAAAAATTTGTCCTTAGGAAAAATCTCCCCCTAGATCTTTTGAAGGAAGTTAATGTTGTATTAAATGCACGTCATCGTCTTCTATGTCAGTGAAGAGTTGCTCCAAGAATGGCCCTTAGATCTTTTGCAGCGCATTTATTTCTGGTCATCGTGTCCACCCTCGAACCTCCTTGTCAAGATGCTTTGAATGCTTATGAGCTCAGAACAAATCTGCGTCGCTTTTCAATCTATTGATCCTCCTCTCACCGGTCAAACTGCCACGGCTCCCTTGTAGCTCCTTTTGATTGGTTGAATTTGCGCCACATAAGGTTCCTAGGCGGTCAAAGGTCATTCAGCTAGAATCGCATCTCGGTGAGACACTAGAAGTGTCTCACCGATGCAATTACGCCCCTCTGCAGCTATCAGAATAACATGAAACCATCGATGAGAGTTCAAAGCGAGCCCAAAAGTCATACCGATATTGCCTTTTCTATGGGCAAGTGGATCGCTATTGGAAAGACACAACATTGTCGGCAAGACCCCATGGCGAGCCTGAGTTATATCGATATCAAAAGTATGTCGTGCAGTCTATCACTGTCAGCCAGAGGTCTCACCAAAGCCTATAATATATCTATCACTATCGGCAAGACAACACTAGGTCGGCGAGACTTCATAGCGAACCTCCCCATTCTTCCCAAGCTCAAAGACTTCTTTCAGTGAGACATCACTGTGTCGGTGAGACCTCTTACCAAAGGCAAGACACTACCGAGACCTTTCATCTTTCACCGAGACCTCCCTTATTCGGCTAGACCTCATGGCGAATGTAAAACTTTCTTTGGCGTCGAGCTCACCCTCTTTCGGCAAGACCACATCGAGTCGGTGAGACATCATGGCGAATTCATCTTGCTTTGGCGAGAGCCCATGAGTTGGCAAGACTTTATGCCGAAGGCAAGATGTCACAACAAACTCATCTCATTGTCGGCAAGACACCATACTCTCGACAGGACCTCACAGCAAAGGAAAAAGTCATACCGATATCTACAGTGGTTGCCAAGACAATCGCTATCGGGAAGACCTTTTGCTGAAGGAAATATCCTTCAGCGAGCTCGCTTCTTTATCTATCGGCAAGACCCTAGGGGGTCAGGAAGACCTTTCGTTGAACTTCCATCTTTTTGCCAAGACCTCTCCTTGTCGGCCAAATCTCATGCCAAAGTCAACACTTTCTTTCCGAAGACGACCTTGTGAACAATTGTTGGGGAGACCTTTATGTATCAACAAGACCTCTTGGCAGGTTCCATTAGTCATACCGAATGTTTACAACCATCGACGAGACCATCGCTTGTCGGTAAGACATTACACCGACCCTTTCATCCCACCCGAGGCATCACTCTATCGGTAGGACCTTCTCCATTCGGATAGACTTCATGCTGAAGCCACCTTCTCTTGGTGAGCTTGAACCATTCCAGCAAGACTCCCCGAGCTCATTCTGTTTCGGTGAGACCTTCCTCTGTCAGTGTGATCTCTCGCCGAAGCCACCTTGCTTCGACGAAAACTCCTACCGAGCTCCCTTCGTCTCAGTCGGGGAGACTTTGCTTGGTCACCGGGACCTCATGCCAAGACCACCATCTCATACTAAAGGCATCGTTCTTTCCTATCGGGAAGACATCTTCATGTCGGCCAGACCCTTCCCCGAAGGCACACCCTTATAGAGAAGGCATCATCCCTTCGGTGAGACTTCACCTGGTTGCCGAGATGTCACGATGAACTCCTTTTCTCTCCTTGTGATGACATTTTTTTTCGCCGAGACCTCCTAGTGAGCTCGGTTCTTTATCTGTCGGCAAGACCCCTGCCAGTCATCGAGACATCATAGCGAGAGCCCCAACTTTTTCCGAGACCCTTTTAGTGAGGCCTCCTTCCTTTGGCAAGACCTCTTAGTGATAAAAATGTCTGGCCGAATGAGACATTTCAAAATGAATAGAACCCCTGCCGGTCGACAAGACAACTGGAAGGTCTTTCCGATTTTCTCCTTAGAGGAACTTTTAAGCCAAACTTTGACTGAGGTAGACTTTCAAATGAGCTCCTTGAAAAAACATCAAGGGGATGATTTAATCATGCACAACAATGTCTCCACTTGGCCTTCACGAACACCTGAAACATAATTTGGTCTTGCTTGGTTGAGCCCGTAGGTGAAAATCAGGTAGCATTTCTGGCGACCTTTGCTGGATGTTTGCCTGCTAAACATGGAAACTAGTAGCCAAAAATTTTCCATTGGGCATGGAGTCATTAGGAAAACTCAGAAATGCTCAAAACAGTTTGCACATGACTGTAACTCATTTGTAACTCATTAGAACACTTGGAAACCTATGAAAACAGAAAAAATGAAGGAAGGAAACTACCTAACTGTGTTGGGATAGCACCTAGGGAGTTGAACAACAATTAAACTAAAGTGCAGAAGCACTTATTGAAAACATAAAACCTAAACTAATATGTACAATAAAAGAACTCATCAGAATTGAAAACATGGCTTGAGGTATATCCCATTAACTGGGATAGGAAGCACTTCACCTTTTGTTGTGGCCAGTTGGTAAACATTATGTTCCTTACAGTTTTTGATAATAAATGGACTTGTCCACATGTTGTCAAACTTGGTGTGATGGTCGGGCTTGCTTTTCAGAACATCCCATTTGAGAACCATATCACCTTCCTTAAAAAAAATTTATGTAGCTTTCTTGTCAAAATTTCTCTTCATTTGGAGCTGATGATACTACAAAGCTTTCATTGCTTTGTCTCTTGATTCTTCAAGCTCCATGAGCTTTGCATATCTCACGGACATTGGGTCCTATTCCTCAAACATCGCGAACTGGTGAACAATGTCTAGAGCTGGAAGCTCCACAGATAGAGGTAATCTAGCCTCTTTTCCATAAACTAACATGTATGGTGAATTACCAATGGACCTCTTAGGAGTCACTCTGTCTGCCCAAAGTGCATACTTTAAATTAATGTGCTAGGTCCTTTGATTCTCCTCCATAGTTCTTTTAATAATCCTGATGAGATTCTTATTCGTACTTTCAGCTAAGCCATTACCCTGAGGGTAATAATTTGAAGATGTATTCAAATGAATGCAATGTTTAACAGTCCAATTAGTTACTCTTAAACCCACAAATGCAAGAGCATTATCAGATATGATAGAGTCAGGAACTCCAATCTGGTGACTATATCCTCATAAAAGCTCAAAACTAAAGACTCTTTTGCTTCTTTCAAAGCTATCGCCTCTGTCCACCGTGTTAAATAGTCTGTAGCAGTAAGCACCCACCTATGACCAATACTAGATGGTGGATTAATTGGCCCAATAAAGTCGATGCCCCATCTCATAAAGGGTTGCTCCACTTGAATTGGATGTAGAGGCATAGCAGGCAACTTTTCTTTCCCTGCAAATAAAACACATTTGATACAATTCCTTGACCATGCATATGCATCTTTAAACAAGCTGAGCCAGTAGTAACCAGCTCTCATAATTTTCCAAGCAGTAGTTCTTGGAGCGAAATGACCTCTTGCAGCTCCATCATAAAAATCATGAAGTATCTTCTCGACCTGATCACTGTGAATACATCTTAATAGAACACCATTTAGATCTTTCCTGAAAAGAATATTATCAATGAGAACATAAGGAATTGATTGCAATATGAAGTATCTTTGCTTTGCTCTGTCTAGACCTGGTGGACATTCACCAGTACGAAGAAAGTGGGTTATTTCTTGAACTCAACCTGCATATGGTGCAGGCATAGCATTTCGAACATTTTGAGGCTCATCTGTATTAGTTAAGGTAGCACCAATTTCTGATTTCTGTGCATCTTCAAAAGTGGAGTCAAGTTGCTCACAAAGTCCTCTACCCCTGACAAGTTTTGTGATGTTGATGTTAACATCAAACTCCATTACTTTTGTGATCTGTAACGCCCCACCGTGTAAACCCCAAAGGACAACAAAAACAACAAATTACCACACATTTTTTTTTTAAAGAAGAAAAATTCATAAGATAAACATGAACATATATTGCATATGAAGCAATTATACAATCGCAATGACCATTACGTCCTCTGGGGTACACAAGATGGCATCACGAAGTCCTAAAAATAATACCATAACGATAACGAACGAATCAATATTACATAAAGATAACATCTAACCATCCATGATCAAAAGAGATGAAAAAGATACGTATAACATTCTATTAATTGTTCAATATGCCAATTGTGGAGTATATTTCCATAGATACAACACCATTTAGAATTACATACTATGAAACGTTAACACATAAAAGTACTAAGTATTTATATACATTTCATGAACGACAAACATCCATCAGAGATCATAAATTAAGGTCAAGGATTACAATCATTACAATGATAATAAAAGTTACATCGTATAAGAGATACAATGATACAAATGTGTTCCTCAACATATACAGGAACAATACAATAAGATAGATTAATACAACTAAAAAGGTGAATACAAAGTAACAAGATCAGCTCCGACTCAGGGACAATCCTAGAGTCACCGCAAGAGGCACATATCTGCACAACTCGATCCTTGGTTGGGGACCCAATGGGGTGCATAGCATGTTCCACCCGACCACGTGGACTCGGAAGTCCACCCCCCATGCTAGGAGTTGACAAGAAAGATCCCCATACCGTATTCCAAAACAATCAAATGAACCAATAGCAAACCAGACTCCACAACAAGGATATCATCAACATGAGATAGCAAGCCACAACATTGCCACCACTTAGCCAAAATAAAATAATGAAAAGTCCAACATAACCAAATGCCAAGATTATAGCTCAACAATAAATAACCATAAGAGGTGCCAACAACAATAAGATCCAAGCCTTCAAATTAAATTGCAATATCAACCAACAATAAATATCAAGGGAACCTTTCATTAACATTAAACAAGTTGCCATGAGGCATGTATGCAACACTAAAAGATAGAACTTGGAGGCTTCAACAATAATCACCAAGAACCAATTGGTTCAACAACATCAACAATTCAAACAACACTCCCAGAGGCTACCAAACAAAGGAAGATAAACGGGTACTATAGGAGAGTGTCATCGCATGGCCTTACATGGATTTGCCAGGAAACCTATCACAAGGTACCGCCTCCATCTATGGTTATCCAGGCTGCCTATCTCAAGGCGACCGCTCCATAGGGTGACTCATGCGGAACCACTTACCTTTCGTGAGGACAAGGCAGTGATCTTACCAACCAGGTCTTCTCATCCCATCCTTAGTCTGTGAAAGCACTAACGGTATGGGTGAGGCTCATAATTAATCTTGTTTAGTGTTTATCTACCCAACCTACTAGTTAATTAATTACATTATCACTTGATTAAGAAACTCTTCCATGGGTTACCCAAACAACCCCTTTGTGCGCCGGCCCCCATGAAGAGCCACTCTCCCTATGGCACCAAAACTAAATACAAGCAAGGGGTGTACCTCATCTCACATAAAAAAATCAAGTGTGCATAACTCACAACATGCGAGGCAAGAACCATCTCGCAAACCATTCCATATTACTAAACAAGAACAAGGAGGTACCACCCACCACATCAAAGGTCAACACCATAGTATAAGGTAATACCCAAAAGCTCAAAATCCAAAATAAGATCAATAAATCACAACGGTCCAACCGTAGAACATCATTATAAATCAAATTTCTCCATTGCCTCTGGAAGCATAAAATATCAAAAAACAACAACTTCCACTGAAGGGTAATTCAAACTCTTGGGTTCCCAACCATCTCAAAATATGACTACCAAAAGTCATCATATAAAGTCTTCTTATTTCCAAAATTAGCACAAGAGAAAGACTCACATTAGGGCCCACAAAATGACTATATGAAATCCACAATCACCAAACAACAAGAGAAGAATAAGAGTGACAACAAACATGATGAGATCTTCAAACTCACTCAAAGCTAGTAAAATCAACTCATTACAGAATTAATCACAAAGATCAAAATCTTCTCAATAAGGTTCCCTTTTTGGGCATAAACAAACTCATTCCATATAAGTCAATAATCAGAATCAAATATAAGTCGAAATCCACCATAATATCTAAAATCAAAATATAAAGTCCCAAACATCGAAACAATACCCAATCAACAACAAGGTTTTCAGTTCAAGCAACCCTTACATGAATACTCAATATCACTTTTACTTTGAACAATAACCAAATTAATTCAATCAAGATATACTCCAAAACAATAATCAAAATTCAAGCTCCATATCAAACAAACACAATATTCGATCAATAACCAAGACAGCCATGAGAGGCATTATTCTGCCACTTCCTAAAACTCATTACTTTACCATTGACTCACTATGTAAACCATTACACATTAATACCCAAGTACAATGTAATCAACATTTAAAAGAGTAACAATTCAAGTACTCCTTTACATACATTCCTTCTAAAACACTTACTGTTATTTTAATTTGACATTTACTAATTTCATAACTGAATATCCCAATCCATCAACATCCCTTTATTTATCTTAAATTATCACCCATGACAGGAGTAACTAAAAGTATCACCTACCCAATGACTCTATTCTCAATAGGGTGTACTACGTCTTAATTTCGATAATCTAACTGTCTTATCACTTTACTCAAACCTTAAACCTATCTAACCAAAATTTTCCCACTTTCGAAGATTACCATAAAGCTCAAAAACCACTTAACTACAATAGCAACAAGACCCATAATCCAATTAGGAAACTATATAGTATCGCACCACCTAACTATTAAATATTTACCAAACTTTCAATTATGCAAATTCATTTCCCAACTTAAATACAATTCTATGCTTCTATATTCTTTAGAATCAAAAGAAAAACCCCTACGTAGTAAATAAACAACTTGACATGAAGATAGGATTATCAAAGGAACAATGATATACTTCCATAGGGTTTGCAACAAACATTAAAAGATTGACATACTTATATATATACTCTTCCAAATAATAACAATAACATAATTTACTATTGGATAACAAAATGGATCAGTATGAATGTCTTGGTGTTTTAAATATATTTTTTTTTGTTCTACCACAATAATTTTTTTAGAAATAAATAAATAAATATGACATTATTATTTATATAATATTGTGAAAATAATATATATGTTAAACATAAATTCTATTTATTCATTTCTTTTACTCACTAAAAGAGAACCATAAATTAAATTTCATGTTTTTATCTCATATAAAAATATAAATAAGAAAATCTAAATTTACATTTCCTAGCCTAAAAGAGAACATTCAAAAGAATAAAGTAAAGAAACCATATATAAAAGGATATGCCCATGCGATCTAAATAAAGAGAGTTTAAGACTCTTTTTACTTCTCTTTCTTCTTTATAGCATTATTATTATTGGTATAGTTTTAGAACTCTTTTCTCTCTCAAACACCATAAGCGTGGATCTGTTGGGATATTAAAAGGTTACAATAAAATTGATGCCCAAAACAAACACTTTTCACTCACAGCACAATTTTAACAACGGTAATCTTAACCTTCATGTTGCTTATTTTATTATTAATATTAAATAATAACATTGCAATTTTAATTTTTTCTTTTTCTTTATTTTTTTTAAAAACCATTTCATTCGTAACTGATTTTGTTGTTAAACATTGAGTTAACATTTTATCCTGTACTTCCACTATTCTGGTTCAAAAACTGCTACTCTTCTAAATTCTAATGGCTGATCCACTCAATCAACCAGAACCGAAAGTTTATTTCCAGAATGATGTAAGTGACTCCATTCTCTAACAAACGGTAATGTTGGGGATGGTACAATGTTCTGATATTAAATATTTATTATTGGAAAGAAATCATATTACTACGGCAAAAATAAAGAACGCACAAATTGGGAAATGGATAAGGACTCGGGAACGGGCTAATGAAAGACCCTCAAGAGATCTTGTCTCAGGGATGCATGACCTGAGGATTACACAAAACGAATTCCACAACTTTGCTAGCAGCCTCACTGCCTACGCCTATGCGGGAGGTTTGGAGTAAGGAATGACAACGTTATCTTGTGAAACTATTGACTAAAATAGCTCTTGTTTAAACTGACCGCCCTCTCATGAAGTCTCAATCATATTATAATCTTGCATGAACTTATCATAAAGAAGGTGAATATGAATGCCGCAGGTTGCAACCATACGGCGCCAGACAAGGGAAGGCCAAAGGCCACAGTAATTTATGTTGCCATACTTTGGGCTGTAATGAATTTGAAGGGAGCTGGTGGATCTGAAGAATTCTCTCTCAAATTTTATAATGATTCTGAAGGTCCAACCAGGGAATTGCAAGAGCTTAATAGCTGCAGGCCATGACATGGAACGCGTTGGCTGGAGGGTATGTGCAGAACGATACAGCTAAAAGGCTTTATAAGCTTTCAAACAAATTCAATTGGAAGGTGTAAAAACAAAATTTTATAACCTTGCTAGCATCTTGGATGCCTGTGCTGAAAAGGAAGCGTTGGGAGGGGAAATGGGCATCCATCAAAGCATAAGGGTAGAGAAAATGTTATCAGAGGTTGAAGCTGTCACTGTCCTAGTAGACAAGTAAGCAAAATACAAAGCCCGAGACACATGAATTATTGATAGAATACCTCAAAGAAAAGCAGAGCATAGACAAGGCACGTGAACTATTTGACAACATACCTCAAGGAAATGCAATCTCTTGGAATGCAAAGAAGGTGCAGGTTAAGCACCAAATGGATTTATTTAAAAAGGCTTAACAACTTACCAGCGATGCAAGGCGAAAGAATGTGTAGAGCACATGGAGATTGGCTGCAGGGTAATGGTACAGAGATGGACATGGCTCTTTCAATCCGTTCACTGAGATGGTTCCCTACAGTATGTAGACGATTCTCCTCCCCAATCAAAGCATTAAATTTATGTATATCAGACAGTGTTGACATACCTGTGAGTGCTCTGGCCTGATCAGGGTATCTTCGCTTCCTCCCTTTCTATGTTGTTTCCCCTTCTTCCTCCTCTTTACTTTTTTTTTTTCCCCAATAATTCCCTCGTTAACAGGCCTTCCCCCCACCTTTTCGTAACCAGCCATTCCCAGATGTCAAAAAAAGTAAAACGCCTTAGAAACTTCCAGCAAATGTAATTGACAGGTGTAAAGATAAGTTTCCATGATGGGAGACAAGTGTTCAACATGCAATTTTATTCATCTAGAAAATTTATTCAATAATTTAACCATCTTTAATCATTCAATTTGACTATTCTCTCCTTCCTCTATACTTTTTTTTATCACAAGTTTTATTTTTCTATACCTCCTCTACGCATAAAAATCATTCCACTAGCAAACCTCTTTTACTTCACTTTATTCACATATTCATTTATTTTATTTTATTTTCTTATTATATATAAAACCTTTAAATAAAATAAAATAATTTGCAATATCTTTATTAAAGATAATATTATTTTATTCTATTTTTAGTTAAACAATTATCCTCCCAAATGATAAATAGCCAATTAAAATATAATTTTAAAATAACATTTTATTTTTCTATCAATATATTTTAATCCAATTAGTTAATACTAAAACATTACAAAGCATTTCAAATTTAATTATTTATTAATCCAAATCCTTTATGTTTTGCAAAGCCAATTTATTTACTTGTTATTTCAATTTTTTCAACTTTAATGTAAATTACCTTGTCAACCAAGGTTAATTTAATTAACTCGTTAAACGAAGTCATTATGTTTACCAAGCAAATTCAATAACACTAAAAACAATGAAGCACAAATAAATACTTACAACAATATCCAGAAATACCACAATGATGGGGCACTACATCCTCCCCCCCTTAGCATCGACTTACTCCTGGAAGTCGCCAATGACATAAATGTACACAATCATATGCACAACAACACAACGAACTAGAATAATTGAAGTAAATAATTAAAATAATATCAATTAAACCATTACGATTAGTCAACTTGAAACAAAATGTTACCAAAATAGAAAACAAAATGCAACAGACAACATCATCAAACATAAAGACGGGGTGATGGGCTAGGACAGGGAAATTTCTTGTCAACTCTGGTTTCCACATCATACCCATTGGGAATATAGGGCACGCTCAAACCTGACAGCGCAGGTGGAGTCGATGCCTAGTACCTGCAACCTGCATCCAAACAAGATGTCGAGTACATATATATCAAATAACAAGCACACCGTGAGAGGAAATGACAACATAGCAGTGCGCTCGTGAATGAGTGATGCTACACTGTTCCCCTCACTAAGACCTCAAACAGTAACGACAACATTGAGTTCAATAATATCATCAAGTAACACCAGAAACATCATAATCAACATCATAAAGCAATTATGAATCAATTGAATAACAACATAGTACTACAAGATGGAAAACATAACCAGTAAAATTCAAACACCATGTATCATCATATTCAAAACCTCTGAACAGAGTTACATAGTCATCCAAGCACACTAAACTGTCAGCCAAACTAGTCAAATTGGTGAAACAATCACTATCACATTCTTAAAGTTCACAACATAACATGAAAAGTATCAGAATAGTGACAATACACGAGAGGCATTACATTCATTCACCTCTTCTAATTATCATCTCCAGTATCTTCTAATCATGATCTTAAAGCAAATGATGGTGATCTACAATTAACATTACAATTAAGAATTTACTAAGTAACATATGAAGGATTCTACAAATGTACTTATTTTGGATATACTTCTTTAACTATTTAACAACTAAGATATAACAATATGATCAAAGCAATGTTCTAAGAGTTATCAAGATAATGAGTCCATCAATAAGGCTACGAGTAATTCAAAGACGAACTAGTGGACAAAAATATTACCCAATACTGCTTAACATGATATTAATATGAATAAAGGCTAATTCTTCTGCAATGCTAATAATTTTTCACCATGATGATCAAGACGATCCTACTATGATAACCCATGTCACAGTGAACAATTTAGTAAATTTACAACAATAATCTAAGAATTCCAATTCTTGAACAGACTAACTAAAACTTGTCTAAATTGCATCATAAAGTTTTACTTGAAATTCAATCCTCCACATAGTAATCATATTATAAGCAACATCATAAAGTCATCACAAATCAAGTACCTAACAAGCATAGTACAAGTCCATATGATAACACAACCAATTTAATCCAATCACAACTTCAATCTCCACTCAACAATATGGCATATGCATAATTAATGAGTGTCAAGGGCCTCAAGTTAGATAACATGTCTTCCAACCTAAATCAAAATGGTGGTAAAAACACCAAAAGGGGTCTCAATGATCAAGTAAGGGTGACAAAAGACAACAATGCAAGCTCAAAAGTCAAACTATATGACAAATTTTACACACTTTCATAAAGAAAAGCACAATTTAACACATCATAAACACAAATTTCTAGGTTAAAACACTCATTTTCCACATACACACACAAACTTACATCACCGGAAGACACATCACATGAAAACACAAAGATCCTATGATGCATCCCCGGTAGGAAGAATATCGGTGCATTGCGCACTACACCGAGGGTCCTATTCTTTCCACCAGTTTCCTGCACCATTGGACCAACACCTGTACAGAACAAACTTAGTTTGCTAAATGAGGGTGACACAAAAGGAGGACATACCCTTAAGAGTTTGAGCAACTAGGTCGACGTAATTGGGCTAATAGTGCCCAGTGTACGAACCTATGCTCTGATACCAAGTTGTAACGCCCCACCGTGCAAACCCCAAAGGACAACAGAAACAACAAATTACCACACATTTTTTTTTTTAAAGAAGAAAAATTCATAAGATAAACATGAACATATATTGCATATGAAGCAATTATACAATCGCAATGACCATTACGTCCTTTGGGGTACACGAGATGGCATCACGAAGTCCTAAAAATAATACCATAACGATAACGAACGAATCAATATTACATAAAGATAACATCCAACCATCCATGATCAAAAGAGATGAAAAAGATACGTATAACATTCTATTAATTGTTCAATATGCCAATTGTGGAGTATATTTCCATAGATACAACACCATTTAGAATTACATACTATGAAAGGTTAACACATAAAAGTACTAAGTATTTATATACATTTCATGAACGACAAACATCCATCAAAGATCATAAATTAAGGTCAAGGATTACAATCATTACAATGATAATAAAAGTTACATCGTATAAGAGATACAATGATACAAATGTGTTCCTCAACATATACAGGAACAATACAATAAGATAGATTAATACAACTAAAACGGTGAATACAAAGTAACAAGATTAGCTCCGACTCAGGGACAATCCTGGAGTCACCGCAAGAGGTACATATCTGCACAGCTCGATCCTTGGTTGGTGACCCAATGGGGTGCATAGCACGTTCCACCCGACCATGTGGACCCGAAAGTCCACCCCCCGTGCTAGGAGTTGACAAGAAAGATCCCCATACCGCAATCCAAAACAATCAAATGAACCAATAGAAAACTAGACTCCACAACAAGGATATCATCAACATAAGATAGCAAGCCACAACTTTGCCACCACTTAGCCAAAATAAAATAATGAAAAGTCCAACATAACCAAATGCCAAGATTATAGCTCAACAATAAATAACCATAAGAGGTGCCAACAACAATAAGATCCAAGCCTTCAAATTAAATTGCAATATCAACCAACAATAAATATCAAGGGCACCTTTCATTAACATTAAACAAGTTGCCATGAGGTATGTATGCAACACTAAAAGATAGAACTTGGAGGCTTCAACAACAATCACCAAGAACCAATTACCTCAACAACATCAACAATTCAAACAACACTCCCAGAGGCAACCAAACAAGGGAAAATAAGCGGGTACTATAGGAGAGTGTCATCGCATGGCCTTACATGGATTTGCCAGGCAACCTATCACAAGGTACCGCTTCCATCTATGGTTATCTAGGCTGCCTATCTCAAGGCGACCGCTCCATAGGGTGACTCATGCGGAACCGCTTACCTTTCATGAGGACAAGGCAGTGATCTTACCAACCAGGTCTTCTCATCCCATCCTTAGTCTATGAAAGCACTAACGGTATGGGTGAGGCTCATAATTAATCTTATTTAGTTTTTATCTACCCAACCTACTAGTTAATTAATTACATTATCACTTGATTAAGAAACTCTTCCATGGGTTACCCAAACAGCCCCTTTGTGCACCGGCCCCTATGAAGAGCCACTCTCCCTACGGGTACCAATCAAGACCTACAAGCAAGGGGTGTACCTCAGCTCACATAAAAACCAAGTGTGCATAACTCACAACATGCGAGGTAAGAACCATCTCCCAAACCATTCCATATTACTAAAGAAGAACAAGGAGGTACCACCCACCACATCAAAGGTCAACACCATAGTATAAGGTAATACCCAAAAGCTCAAAATCCAAAACAAGATCAATAAATCACAACGGCCCAACAGTAGAACATCATTATAAATCAAATTTATCCATTGCCTCTGGAAGCATAAAATATCAAAGAAACAACAACTTCCACTGAAGGGTAATTCAAACTCTTGGGTTCCCAACCATCTCAAAATATGACTACCAAGAGCCATCATATAAAGTATTCTTATTTCCAAAATTAGCACAAGGGAAAGACTCACATTAGGGCCCACAAAATGACTATATGAAATCCACAATCACCAAACAACAAGAGAAGAATAAGAGTGACAACAAACATGATGAGATCTTCAAACTCACTCAAAGCTAGTAAAATCAACTCATTACAGAATTAATCACAAAGATCAAAATCTTCTCAATAAGGTTCCCTTTTTGGGCATAAACAAACTCATTCCATATAAGTCAATAATCAGAATCAAATATAAGTCGAAATCCACCATAATATCTAAAATCAAAATATAAAGTCCCAAACATCGAAACAATACCCAATCAACAACAAGGTTTTCAGTTCAAGCAACCCTTACATGAATACTCAATATCACTTTTACTTTGAACAATAACCAAATTAATTCAATCAAGATATACTCCAAAACAATAATCAAAATTCAAGCTCCATATCAAACAAACACATTATTCGATCAATAACCAAGACAGCCATGAGAGGCATTATTCTGCCACTTCCTAAAACTCATTACTTTACCATTGGCTCACTATGTAAACCATTACACATTAATACCCAAGTACAATGTAATCAACATTTAAAAGAGTAACAATTCAAGTACTCCTTTACATACATTCCTTCTAAAACACTTACTGTTATTTTAATTTGACAATTTACTAATTTCATAACTGAATATCCCAATCCATCAACATCCCTTTATTTATCTTAAATTATCACCCATGACAGGAGTAACTAAAAGTATCACCTACCCAATGACTCTATTCTCAATAGGGTGTACTACGTCTTAATTTCGATAATCTAACTGTCTTATCACTTTACTCAAACCTTAAACCTATCTAACCAAAATTTTCCCACTTTCGAAGATTACCATAAAGCTCAAAAACCACTTAACTACAATAGAAACAAGACCCATAATCCAATTAGGAAACTATATAGTATCGCACCACCTAACTATTAAATATTTACCAAACTTTCAATTATGCAAATTCATTTCCCAACTTAAATACAACTCTATGCTTCTATATTCTTTAGAATCAAAAGAAAAACCCCTACGTAGTAAATAAACAACTTGACATGAAGATAGGATTATCAAAGGAACAATGATATACTTCCATAGGGTTTGCAACAAACATTAAAAGATTGACATACTTATATATATACTCTTCCAAATAATAACAATAACATAATTTACTATTGGATAACAAAATGGATCAGTATGAATGTCTTTGTGTTTTAAATATATTTTTATTGGGTCTTTATTCTCCACCACAATAATTTACTATTTAGAAATAAATAAATAAATAAAAATCATAAATACATTATTTATTATAATTATTCTTATAAGAAAATAATAATATATGTTAAACAATCTAAATTCTATTTATTCATTTCTTTTATTCACTAAAAGAGAACCATAAATTAAACTTCATGTTTTATCTCATATATAAAATATAAATAAGAAAATCTAAATTTACATTTCCTAGCCTAAAAGAGAACATTCAAAAGAATAAAGTAAAGAAACCATATATAAAAGGATATGCCCATGCGATCTAAATAAAGAGAGTTTAAGACTCTTTTTACTTCTCTTTCTTCTTTATAGCATTATTATTATTGGTATAGTTTTAGAACTCTTTTCTCTCTCCAAACACCATACGCGTGGATCTGTTGGGATATTAAAAGGTTACAATAAAAATTGATGCCCAAAACAAAACACTTTTCACTCACAGCACAATTTTAACAACGGTAATCTTAACCTTCATGTTGCTTATTTTATTATTAATATTAAATAATAACATTGCAATTTTAATTTTTTCTTTTTCTTTATTTTTTTTAAAAACCATTTCATTCGTAACTGATTTTGTTGTTAAACATTGAGTTAACATTTTATCCTGTACTTCGACTGTTCTGGTTCAAAAATTGCTACTCTTCTAAATTCTAATGGCTGATCCACTCAATCAACCATAACCGAAAGTTTATTTCCAGAATGATGTAAGTGACTCCATTCTCTAACAAACGGTAATGCTGGGGATGGTACAATGTTCTGATATTAAATATTTATTATTGGAAAGAAATCATATTACTACGGCAAAAATAAAGAACACACAAATTGGGAAATGGATAAGGACTCGAGAACGGGCTAATGAAAGACCCTCAAGAGATCTTGTCTCAGGGATGCATGACCTGAGGATTACACAAAACGAATTCCACAACTTTGCCAGCAGCCTCACTGCCTACGCCAATGCGGGAGCTTTGGAGTAAGGAATGACAACGTTATCTTGTGAAACTATTGACTAAAATAGCTCTTGTTTAAACTGACCGCCCTCTCATGAAGTCTCAATCATATTATAATCTTGCATGAACTTATCATAGAGAAGGTGAATATGAATGCCGCAGGTTGCAACCATACGGCGCCAGACAAGGGAAGGCCAAAGGCCACAGTAATTTATGTTGCCATACTTTGGGCTGTAATGAATTTGAAGGGAGCTGGTGGATCTGAAGAATTCTCTCTCAAATTTTATAATGATTCTGAAGGTCCAACCAGGGAACTGCAAGAGCTTAATAGCTGCAGGCCATGACATGGAACGCGTTGGCTGGAGGGTATGCGGAGAACGATACAGCTAAAAGGCTTTATAAGCTTTCAAACAAATTCAATTGGAAGGTGTAAAAACAAAATTTTATAACCTTGCTAGCATCTTGGATGCCTGTGCCGAAAAGGAAGCGCTGGGAGGGGAAATGGGCATCCATCAAAGCATAAGGGTAGAGAAAATGTTATCAGAGGTTGAAGCTGTCACTGTCCTAGTAGACAAGTAAGCAAAATACAGAGCCCGAGACACATGAATTATTGATAGAATACCTCAAAGAAAAGCAGAGCATAGACAAGGCACGTGAACTATTTGACAACATACCTCAAGGAAATGCAATCTCTTGGAATGCAAAGAAGGTGCAGGTTAAGCACCAAATGGATTTATTTAAAAAGGCTTAACAACTTACCAGCGATGCAAGGCGAAAGAATGTGTAGAGCACATGGAGATTGACTGTAGGGTAATGGTATAGAGATGGACATGGCTCTTTCAATCCATTCACTGAGATGGTTCCCTACAGTATGCAGACGATTCTCCTCCCCAATCAAAGCATTAAATTTATGTATATCAGACAGTGTTGACATACCTGTGAGTGCTCTGGCCTGATCAGGGTATCTTCGCTTCCTCCCTTTCTATGTTGTTTCCCCTTCTTCCTCCTCTTTACTTTTTTTTTTCCCCCAATAATTCCCTCGTTAACAGGCCTTCCCCCCACCTTTTCGTAACCAGCCATTCCCAGATGTCAAAAAAAGTAAAACGCCTTAGAAACTTCCAGCAAATGTAATTGATGGGTGTAAAGATAAGTTTCCATGATGGGAGACAAGTGTTCACATGCAATTTTATTCATCTAGAAAATTTATTCAATAATTTAACCCGTCTTTAATCATTCAATTTGACTATTCTCTCCTTCCTCTATACTTTTTTTTATCACAAGTTTTATTTTTCTATACCTCCTCTACGCATAAAAATCATTCCACTAGCAAACCTCTTTTACTTCACTTTATTCACATATTCATTTATTTTATTTTATTTTCTTATTATATATAAAACCTTTAAATAAAATAAAATAATTTGCAATATCTTTATTAAAGATAATATTATTTTATTCTATTTTTAGTTAAACAATTATCCTCCCAAATGATAAATAGCCAATTAAAATATAATTTTAAAATAACATTTTATTTTTCTATCAATATATTTTAATCCAATTAGTTAATACTAAAACATTACAAAGCATTTCAAATTTAATTATTTATTAATCCAAATCCTTTATGTTTTGCAAAGCCAATTTATTTACTTGTTATTTCAATTTTTTCAACTTTAATGTAAATTACCTTGTCAACCAAGGTTAATTTAATTAACTCGTTAAACAAAGTCATTATGTTTACCAAGCAAATTCAATAACACTGAAAACAATGAAGCACAAATAAATACTTACAACAATATCCAGAAATACCACAACGATGGGGCACTACATGATCCACCCTGCCCTTTTCTCACTCAGATCCTTGTTCAACAAAAATTCTTTCACACTTGAGTGTGCAACCAGAATATGAATCTTATTGTTTGAAACTAGAGGCTTAAACCTCTTCAGGCTTCTAATAACAATGAGAACATGTTTCTCAGCAAATGTATACTTCTCTTTATAATCAACAAGTACTTGACTAAAGAAAGCTATTAGCTGCTCGAAATTATCCCTATTTTTCTGAACTAGCATAGTAGAGATTGAACTACTGCTGCCAAAAGCATACAAAAAGAAGTCTTTAGAGAAATATGGATTTACCAATGTTGGAGCTGATGCTAAAGCTTCCTTGATTTCTTCAAAACTATGCTTTGCTTCTTTAGTCCAACTGAAAACTACATTCTTTCTAAGCATGGCAGTCAAGGGCTGTAGTAAATTTGCAACATCAGGAATGAATCTTCTTAAAAAGTTTATCCTCCCTAAAAAGCTCTGCAACCCTTTCTTATGATTTGGCAATGATAGCTCCAATATAGCCTTAACTCTTTCAGAATCAATGGTAACTCTATATTTTTATACTACATGGCCTAACAGTTTACCTTCATGAATTGCAAAAATACTTTTTGTAGGATTGAGAGATATTTCATATTCTCTGCATTTTTCAAAAACTTGCTTTAGATGTGACAAGTGCTCTTCCGCCTTCTTTGAATATATAGTTATGTCATCTAGATACACCAGTAAAAATTTTTGGATTAAACTCTGAAATGCCATATCCATGGCACGCTGGAAGGTGGCACTAGCATTAGATAAACCAAAATGAATTCTCTTGTAAGCCATAGTGCCCCATTTTGTTGTAAATGTTGTTTTATACTGATCATCCTCTTTGACTAAAATCTAGTTATAACTAGAGTATCCATCCAGAAGAGAAAATCTTTCTGAACCAGCAACATCTTGGAGAATTTGTTCCATAGACAGTAAGGGATAATGATCCTTCAGAGATGCCCTGTTAAGATCTCTAAAATCTACACATAATCTTATCTCACCGTTATTTTTTCTAACCGAAACAAGGTTAGAAACCCAAGATGTGTGTTTAATTGGAAACACAATACCCCCCTCTACTAGCTTGGTCAGTTCTTTGATCATTAAAGGTTCAAGATTGGGGTTTAATGGTCTCTGTTTTTGTCTAACAGGTTTGGCATCAGGTTCTAATTCAATTGTATGTTGTGCAATTTGAGGATCAAACCCTCTTCAATCAAAATATTGCCAAGCAAAAAAATCATGATATTCTTGGCATAAAACAATGAAAGCTCTCTTATCCTCAGCTGAACAAATTTTACCTAATTTGAGAAGCTTACCTTTAAAGATTTTAACTTCTTCATAATGATCTTCCTTGACTTGAATGCCAACTTTGCTCTTCTTAAGCTGATCATCAAAATTAAATATGGATTCCAAGGTAACCAGCCCTTTGGGAAGTTTATTGGTCTTCAGCTGTATCACTTGATCATCATACTGTTGTTTAATATTTTCCTGGTTTACTACAGAAAATTGGTCTTCTTGGAGCAGAAAGGTCAGTATATGTTCATCACTTTCAAATACTTGCCAATTAATGTTGTTATCAGGAATTGATGGCCTAGTAACAACCTTAACATACTATTGTATTTTATCCTTTTTGAAATCACCTGGGATATCAAACTGTGCTCCAATTGCTGCAAGTCTATCAGCATGCTTATTCTGATTTCGTGGAATAGAAATCAGATTGAAGGCATTAAATTCTTCAATTATATTCCATACTCTGTTTCTGTAAGACTTCAAAGCATCATTTTTGGCAACATTGACCCCCTTGACCTGATTGACTATCAATTCACTATCCCCATAGACTCTCAAATAGTCAATTCCTTGTTTCCTTGCCCACTCAAGGCCTTGGATAAGTCCTTCATACTCAGCACTGTTGTTAGAACATGCAAAAGAAAAACAAAAAGCTGAAAAGTACTTATCACCTTGTGGAGAAATCAACATTGCACCTCCACCTGCTCAATTCTTGCTTCTGGAACCATCAAATAACATCTCCCAAAGTCCACTTTGTTGTTGCAACAATTGATCTGAATGATTTTCAAGGTTTGGAATCTCTGCGTCAAGCTCAAGCATGACATAGTTACCCATACCAACATCTTGAATGAGGTCTTCAGGACTGTCCAACACATTTTCAACTACCCATTCATACAACAACACATCAGGAATAGCTTATGCTTGAAGTTCTTGAGCGGCAACCAGCTCACTGTCAGTAAAAGCGACACAATTTGTGTTTGCAGCAATAGGAACAACATTGATGGGACTTGGATTATACGGCTCAATGTGATCTTTAGCCAACTTTTCAGATTTAATGGTAACCTTAGTTCCATATCTTGTTCTAAACAACATATGTGACCAATCAACTGACACATAACCACCTATCTTGGTTGTAAAGTCTCTTGATAAGCACAAGGAAAAGAAAGGTGGAAGGTCTATGACACATATGTCTTGGGGAACTAAAAAATTAGGACAAGCATGAAAGGTAAGACTCAAATCTTTAATGATGCCCAATGTATTAACAGAAGAACCATCCAATTGAATCACTCCTTTCTCTAAAGGTTGATACTTTAGTCCAAGTTTGTCAACAATTTGCTTTGGCATTATAGAGCTACTAGCTCCACTATCTACCATACAGTTATGAACTAACTTATCACCTATGATTACAGACATGTAAAATGGAGGTGGTTTAACCCCTTTTCCTGTCTCTTTGCTGGGTTGTTTATCATTTCCCTGAGGATTATTTGTTAACACGGTTCTAACTTGACCTATTGGAGACTTAGATTCATTAGACATTTTCAAACTTGACAAGGATGACTGTAACATATCCTTTTGACTTGGGATAGCTAATGAGTCCCACATAGACATTGTAACATTCATCTTTTTCATACTATCAAGAATATTATAAGGTACAGTTGGGTTCACTTTATAATGCACCTTTATGCCAGCATGATCAGCTTGCAAGTGTGGTTACTCCTTGACATGGAGTTATTGATCTCTTTGTAAACCGTGAGTCACTTGAGAGGTAGATAGTTCTATAGCCATTGCTTTCCCCTTATCAGTTGCTTGATCAAGCTTGAAAGCTCTTTTCTTCGCCCTTGTGTTAGCTACAATTGGAGAATTATCTATATTCAATCCACATAATTCTTCACCTTGCCAGTTAAGTAGGGTAGCATCATTGGTAAGTTGATCTTGGTGTTGTGGAGATGCATCATTAAGTACATGCTATTGTGAACCTGAGGCGTTCTGTACCATAAGTGCCTGATTGATGAGTCCATTTGAGCACGTGGCTTGATTATGAGGCTAGTTACAAGGGTAGCACCACTCATAATCTACTGCTAAGTTGTTTTGAATAGGAACAAGGTCCTTGACTGCACTAACAGGTGTTGGAGCATAAGCCTGAAAAGGTCTAGTATTCACACTCTGTCTTGGGCCTTGGTAGTTGCCTTGATAAGCTTGTCTATTACCTTGATACTGCTGTTGCTGACCTAAATTCTGCTACTGATAAGGCCTGCTATATGATTGTTGCTTCTCCAAGCTCACAAGTTTATTTCCAAAAGTCTGTAATAGACTTTGATTTCCTGTAGCTCATTTGAAGAACTTGAAACAACAACCTCTTGTGTTGCAGTAGTTGGAACAGGTAGCAAATGTGCAAAAGGTGGTATCTGCAAAGGGATATTCAAATGAATATCTAGAAATATAGGCATTGGTGGCCTAAGAGAAGGTTTACCAGCCTATATTAGGCTATTTTCACCTCTAATTGTTACTTCAAATGCATCTAGCAGAGAAACACTCCCCATTGATTGTATCATAACAGCTATATCGCTATTAAGAGCCCTCAAGAAGTACAAAAATGCATATTTTGAAGGTGGTCTCACCGTTGCTGGGATTCTATCCTAGGTTCTTTGAAATCTGAAATTGAAATCATTCATCTGCTCTTGATGATCTGTATAGGATCTAGACTAGATTGCAGTATTTAAATGCTTAACTTTTACAATGCTTTTACAATGATTATTTCAAGTTAATTAAATCAAAATTAACTTAAGGAAATAACAAAATGAAAGAATTATCAAACTGAAAGAAGGTGAGAGAGAGAAGAAGAGAAGTGCAAACAGTTGATAACGGAGTTCGTCACGAATGTGACTACGTCTCCGGGTCCACTCCAATAGAGAGACCGATCCGATTAACTCCAAAAATCAATTACAACAGCACCATAACCATTCTCCAAGCACTTCGGCAGCATAACAGTGCTCTAACGTGCAAGAATGACTCAAAGAATCTCCACAAGACCTCTCTTTCGTATCACCTCAGCATCAAGACTTCATCACCTAAAAAACAACTTGGATCCCACTCTCATCTCACACCACCTTTTTATACATAAAATTAACTCAAATTGGTTACTAACCAATTGATTTACAAAATATTTTCCAAATCCACCTTATCTCTCCAAAATACATAAAAATCTTTTATAATCTCCCTTTATTTTACATAATATCTTGTAAATAACCACCTTATATCATATCTCCCTTATTAGGATTATTAAATAATCATAATTAAGCCCTTCTACTTATTTCTTTCGGGCTTTTGTTTGTTTGTTTTATTTAAAATTTAGTTCATAGCCATTTGAAGGCTATTAGTTAGGTGGTTTACAATAGAAATAGCCTATTTTGTTAAGGCCTCGGGCTGGCTAATACAATAAAAGAAAACAAACACATTATAATTTTAAATTATATCGGTGGTGTGTTGGCCAGCTAAGATTTTAGTGGGCCGGCGGTTCCGGAGTCCACTCCTGGCCGCTGGCTTTTAAAGAGCTATTTTCCAATTCTTAAATAACAAAAATAACCGCAGTCCATACTTAGTGAAGCCGGCGGATGTGGTGCAACGGCTACGCGGGATATTCAGAGGCGAGTGGTTACAGGTTCGAATCCTCAACCAACCTTTTTAACAATCAAAACAATAGCCAAACCACCGGACGAAGATATAGGCCACGTGGCATGCCAAGGAGGTGCCACGTGGCAAAACCTGATTCAATGAAGGTGCTGACTAGGAGCTCACGTGTCTGCCAACTGGATGCTGATGTGGACGCCTACGTGTCATACTGACGTGGACTGCTGACTGGGGTACGGACTGTGTTGCCACGTGGATGCTGATGTCATCGTACGGATGACACATGTCAACTACGGATTGGTCCATTTTGATCTGCATGGATGCTGACGTCATCACTGTACCTTCAAGTCCACCAAGTCAACCTAAAACTTTGACCGGCTGTATCTTGAGCATACGATGTCGGATTTCGACGAAACGAACACTGTCAGAATCGTCTCGACAAGCTCTTCGTGAGGATGCCAGTTTTGAGAACTTTTGACGACATCATTTTTTTCGCCTTCTGGATGCCCTCTTATCCCAGTTTGACCCAAGGTTTGACTCGCCATAACTTGCACAAACGGACTCCTTTTTGCTCCGTTTGAGTTGCGTTGGTACCAGGACATCGAGCTCTTTCTGGTGGTGTAGATTTTTGAGAGAAATGGGAAACTTCAATTTTCACTAAAATATCCATTGGATCAGGCCTCCCCACTGAAGACCTTTTGGACCTCCAAAAGTGGCATTTACTCTGACAATAAGTGAGGACTTGGCCTCCCCACTTGTCCTGTATCTTCTGTACATCTGAAAACCTGACTCACAAGCACAATGAAGACTGTAAAAATATTATTGATCATAAACATAACTTTATCACTTCCATAAGCTTCTACATCAAATGTCATAGCCACTAACCAACAAAAATTGACTAGCATCAAGCTGAACATCAATGCAGAAATGAAAGAAAATAAGTCAACAACATATCGATCCTTCACAACAAAAACATTTTTACCCAAGGATTCATCAATGCTTTCAAGCATCATTTTCTCATGCTGTACTGCAAGTGCATCCTGCAACATCTGACCTTGGTTAGCTACTCCAAGTTCATATTTAGAACCACTGTCTTGGCCGGACATAAGAGTTAACTCTTTACTTGCATTAATTACCCTCTTTAACTCCCTGTGTTTGCAAAAGAATGATCAGTCTTAATCCTGTGAGAATGTACAATATATTGAATGCCATCTTTAAACAAGTGATAATGATTCTTTTCCCTGTAGAAAATTGCTTTTTTGTCATAAAGATAAGGGCTACCAAGCACTATCCCACAGATATCCAATGGAACCACATCAAACTGTACTTCATCCACAAATTTACTAGTGATTGTGAATCTTAAGGTGCATTGTCTTGTTACTTGCAACTTATCATTTTCACAAATCCAGCCTAGTGGATAAGGTTTCTTATGTTGTGTAGTTTTTAATCCCAAGTTCTTTACAACACTTTCAGAAATCAAATTAACTTGAGAACCACTATCTATGAGTGCATCAATTTTACTGTTCTTAGCAACAACCCTTAAATGAAACAGCTCATTTCTTTTCACATCTTCAGAGACATCACTATCTTTAGATGAAGAAGCACAACTATGAACAGAAACACCAGAAATAGGAGCTTTACCTTTTAGACCCATAGCTGTTATCTTAGTCTCATCATCTGAATCTGAACTAAGATCCATAACAACATTCGTGGCTTTCTCCTTACCTTTCTGTTTCTGATTACGTCTTTGAGCCCACTTAGGCTTCAATTCTGGATGCAACTTCCAACAATGTTCTTCATCATGACCATTCTTGTCACAATGTGAGCAAGAAAGTTTTTCATCCTTCTTAACTGTAGCTGCCTTCTTTCCTTTCCCTGTCTCTGCATTTTTAGAAGATTTCTTTACATCATTATCAAACTTGTCAATAAACGATCCTTTACCCCTTGACTCTAAGTGTGTAGCTTGAACAGACACTTCATCCAGATTACAAGGGTTCAAAACCAAAATGGAATGCCTAAGATAGGAATGCAAACCTCCTATGTACTTCAACAACGTGTCCTGGGTATACAAAGGAACATTCAAAGCAATAGCCCTTTTCCTGAATTCATGGGTGTACTCTTGGACAGTTTGACCCTTCCCTTGCCTAAACATTTTCCAATCCATCATTAACTGCTGCATATGTCCTAAGGGATAAAACTGCTTCTTAAGAGCATTAATAAATTCTGCCCAAGTTAAACTGACTCTACCATCTTGTGAAACTTCTGCCTTAGACTTACTCTCCCACCAGGTTAAGGCTGTACCTCCTAAACGAAGAGTAGCTAACTGGATCCTATCAACATCATCTAATAGGTTCTGGACTCTACAATAAACCTCAATTTGTTGAATCCAATCATCCAATTTTTCAGCATTAAGTTCACCACAATATTTAGGCAAGTCAAATTTTACATCCAATTTGATTTTAGGCTTATACCCACTCTTGAAAGGATTAGAAGAAATGGAATGAGGAGAAGATGGAGAAGAAGGAGAAGGAGAAGAGGGAGGAGAAGAAGAAAAGGGGTGATTTGGTTGCTTGCCACCATCTCCATGTTGTTTCCCTTTCATGTCTTTGCTATCTTCTTGCTTCGACGAACCTTCTTCACGTTCCTTCCGTTCTTGTCTCTCCTGAAAAAGAATATCCACCTTAGCCTTCATCTCGAGGAATGCTCTTCGAAATTCCTGCTCATTGATTTCTTCAGGAACCTCCATTCCAGAAACTGACATCTTTGGAAATGTTCTACGCTTCCCGATCTCAGGATCAAAGTCTTCGAGCTTGCCTTCACCCTTCTGAATCCGGATCTCGTTAGCATTCAAAAGAAAAACTACTGCAATAATAGTCACCCAAAAGCTCTGATACCAACTTGATATGTATAGGATCTAGACTAGATTGCAGTATTTAAATGCTTAACTTTTACAATGCTTTTACAATGATTATTTCAAGTTAATTAAATTAAAATTAACTTAAGGAAATAACAAAATGAAAGAATTATCAAACTAAAAGAAGGTGAGATAGAGAAGAAGAGAAGTGCAAACAGTTGATAACGGAGTTCGTCACGAATGTGACTACGTCTCCGGGTCCACTCCAATAGAGAGACCGATCCGATTAACTCCAAAAATCAATTACAACAGCACCATAACCATTCTCCAAGCACTTCGGCAGCATAACAGCGCTCTGACGTGCAAGAATGACTCAAAGAATCTCCACAAGACCTCTCTTTCGTATCACCTCAGCATCAAGACTTCATCACCTGAAAAACAACTTGGATCCCACTCTCATCTCACACCCCCTTTTTATACATAAAATTAACTCAAATTGGTTACTAACCAATTGATTTACAAAATATTTTCCAAATCCACCTTATCTCTCCAAAATACATAAAAATCTTTTATAATCTCCCTTTATTTTACATAATATCTTGTAAATAACCACCTTATATCATATCTCCCTTATTAGGATTATTAAATAATCATAATTAAGCCCTTCTACTTATTTCTTTCGGGCTTTTGTTTGTTTGTTTTATTTAAAATTTAGTTCATAGCCATTTGAAGGCTATTAGTTAGGTGGTTTACAATAGAAATAGCCTATTTTGTTAAGGCCTCGGGCTGGCTAATACAATAAAAGAAAACAAACACATTATAATTTTAAATTAAATCGGTGGTGTGTTGGCCGGTTAAGATTTTAGTGGGCCGGCGGTTACGGGTTCCACTCCCGGCCGCTGGCTTTTAAAGAGCTATTTGCCAATTCTTAAATAACAAAAATAACCGCAATCCATACTTAGTGAAGCCGGCGAATGTGGTGCAACGGCTACGCGGGATATTCGGAGGTGAGTGGTTACAGGTTCGAATCCTCAACCAACCTTTTTAACAATCAAAACAATAGCCAAACCGCCGGACAAAGATATAGGCCACGTGGCCTGCCGAGGAGGTTCCATGTGGCAAAACCTGATTTGATGAAGGTGCTGACTAGGAGCTCACGTGTCTGCCAACTGGATGTTGATGTGGACGCCTACGTGTCATGCTGACGTGGACTGCTGACTGGGGTACAGACTGTGTTGCCACGTGGATGCTGACGTCATCGTACGGATGACACGTGTCAACCACGGATTGGTCCATTTTGATCTGCATGGATGCTGACGTCATCATATACGGATGCTGACATCATCACTGTACCTTCAAGTCCACCAAGTCAACCTGAAACTTTGACCGGCTGTATCTTGAGCATACGATGTCGAATTTCGACGAAACGAACGCCGTCGGAATCGTCTCGACAAGCTCTTCGTGAGGATGCCAGCTTCGAGAACTTTTGACGACATCATTTTTTTCCTTTTGGATGCCCTCTGATCCCAGTTTGACCCAAGGTTTGACTGGCCATAACTTGCACAAACGGACTCCTTTTTGCTCCGTTTGAGTTGCGTTGGTACCAGGATGTCGAGCTCTTTCTGGTGGTGTAGATTTTTGCTAGAAATGGGAAACTTCAATTTTCACTAAAATATCCGTCGGATCAGGCCTCCCCACTGAAGACCTTTTGGACCTCCAAAAGTGGCATTTACTCTGACAATAAGTGAGGACTTGGCCTCCCCACTTGTCCTGTATCTTCTGTACATCTGAAAACCTGACTCACAAGCACAATGAAGACTGCAGAAATATTGTTGATCATAAACATAACTTTATCACTTCCATAAGCTTCTACATCAAATGTCGTAGCCACTAACCAACAAAAATTGACTAGCATCAAGCTGAACATCAATGCAGAAATGAAAGAAAATAAGTCAACAAAATATCGATCCTTCACAACAGAAACATTTTTACCCAAGGATTCATCAATGCTTTCAAGCATCATTTTCTCATGCTGTACTGCAAGTGCATCCTGCAACATCTGACCCTGGTTAGCTACTCCAAGTTCATATTTAGAACCACCTGTACTGACAGACATAAGAGTTAACTCTTTACTTGCATTAATTACCCTCTTTAAATGCCCTGTGTTTGCAAAAGAATGATCAGTCTTAATCCTGTGAGAATGTACAATATACTGAATGCCATCTTTAAACAAGTGATAATGATTCTTTTCCCTGTAGAAAATTGCTTTTCTGTCATAAAGATAAGGGCTACCGAGCACTATCCCACAGATATCCAATGGAACCACATCAAACTGTACTTCATCCACAAATTTACTAGTGATTGTGAATCTTAAGGTGCATTGTCTTGTTACTTGCAACTTATCATTTTCACAAATCCAGCCTAGTGGATAAGGTTTCTTATGTTGTGTAGTTTTTAATCCCAAGTTCTTTACAACACTTTCAGAAATCAGATTAACTTGAGAACAACTATCTATGAGTGCATCAATTTTACTGTTCTTAGCAACAACCCTTAAATGAAACAGCTCATTTCTTTTCACATCTTTAGAGACATCACTATCTTTAGATGAAGAAGCACAACTATGAACAGAAACACCAGAAATAGGAGCTTTACCTTTTAGACCCATAGCTGTTATCTTAGTCTCATCATCTGAATCTGAACCAAGATCCATAACAACATTCGTGGCTTTCTCCTTACCTTTTTGTTTCTGATTACGTCTTTGAGCCCACTTAGGCTTCAATTCTGGATGCAACTTCCAACAATGTTCTTCATCATGACCATTCTTGTCACAATGTGAGCAAGAAAGTTTTTCATCCTTCTTAACTGTAGCTGCCTTCTTTCCTTTCCCTGTCTCTGCATTTTTAGAAGATTTCTTTACATCATTATCAAACTTGTCAATAAACGATCCTTTACCCCTTGACTCTAAGTGTGTAGCTTGAACAGACACTTCATCCAGATTACAAGGGTTCAAAACCAAAATGGAATGCCTAAGATAGGAATGCAAACCTCCTATGTACTTCAACAACGTGTCTTGGGTATACAAAGGAACATTCAAAGCAATAGCCCTTTTCCTGAATTCATGGGTGTACTCTTGGACAGTTTGACCCTTCCCTTGCCTAAACATTTGCCAATCCATCATTAATTGTTGCATATGTCCTAAGGGATAAAAGCGCTGTAAGGCATTAGTAAATTCACCTTTAGAAGTTAAAATGGAAGCTCCTACCATCTTGTGAAACTTACGCGTAGACTTACTCTCCCACCGGGTTAAGTGCCTCCTAATGAAAAGTAGCTAATTGGATAGCGTAAACATCATCTAATAGGTTGGATACAATAAGCCTCCATTTGTTGAATCCAATCACATCCAATTTTTTGACATTAAGTTCACCACAATATTTAGGCAAGTCAAATTTTACATCCAATTTGATTTTAGGCTTATACCCACTCTTGAAAGGATTAGAAGAAATAGAATGAGGAGAAGATGGAGAAGAAGGAGAAGGAGAAGAGGGAGGAGAAGAAGAAAAGGGGTGATTTGGTTGCTTGCCACCATCTCCATGTTGTTTCCCTTTCATGTCTTTGCTATCTTCATGCTTCGACGAACCTTCTTCACGTTCCTTCCGTTCTTGTCTCTCCTGAAAAAGAATATCCACCTTAGCCTTCATCTTGAGGAATTCTCTTCGAAATTCCTGCTCATTGATTTCTTCAGGAACCTCCATTCCAGAAACTGACATCTTTGGAAATGTTCTACGCTTCCCGATCTCAGGATCAAAGTCTTCGAGCTTGCCTTCACCCTTCTGAATCCTGGATCTCGTTAGCATTCAAAAAGAAAAACTACTGCAATAATAGTCACCCAAAAGCTCTGATACCAACTTGATATGTATAGGATCTAGACTAGATTGCAGTATTTAAATGCTTAACTTTTACAATGCTTTTACAATGATTATTTCAAGTTAATTAAATCAAAATTAACTTAAGGAAATAATAGCAAATAGAAAAAGGTATATTTGAAAGAAGGTGAGATAGAGAGAAAGAGAGAAGTGCAAGCGGTTGATACTTGAGTTCGTCACGAATGTGACCGTCTCAGGTCCTCTGATAGAAGACGATCCGATTAACTCCAAAAATCAATTACAACAGCACCATAACCATTCTCCAAGCACTTCGGCAGCATAACAACGCTCTGACATGCAAGAATGACTCAAAGAATCTCCACAAGACCTCTCTTTCGTATCACCTCAGCATCAAGACTTCATCACCTGAAAAACAACTTGGATCCCACTCTCATTTCACACCCCCTTTTTATACATAAAATTAACTCAAATTGGTTACTAACCAATTGATTTACAAAATATTTTCCAAATCCACCTTATTTCTCCAAAATACATAAAAATCTTTTATAATCTCCCTTTATTTTACATAATATCTTGTAAATAACCACCTTATATCATATCTCCCTTATTAGGATTATTAAATAATCATAATTAAGCCCTTCTACTTATTTCTTTCGGGCTTTTGTTTGTTTGTTTTATTTAAAATTTAGTTCATAGCCATTTGAAGGCTATTAGTTAGGTGGTTTACAATAGAAATAGCCTATTTTGTTAAGGCCTCGGGCTGGCTAATACAATAAAAGAAAACAAACACATTATAATTTTAAATTGAATCGGTGGTGTGTTGGCCGGTTAAGATTTTAGTGGTCCGGCGGTTCCGGGTTCCACTCCCGGCCGCTGGCTTTTAAAGAGCTATTTTCCAATTCTTAAATAACAAAAATAACCGCAGTCCATACTTAGTGAAGCCGGCGGATGTGGTGCAACGGCTACGCGGGATATTCGGAGGCGAGTGGTTACAGGTTCGAATCCTCAACCAACCTTTTTAACAATCAAAACAATAGCCAAACCGTCGGACAAATATAGGCCACGTGGCATGCCGAGGAGGTGCCACGTGGCAAAACCTGATTCAATGAAGGTGCTGACTAGGAGCTCAAGTGTCTGCCAACTGGATGCTGATGTGGACGCCTACGTGTCATGCTGACGTGGACTTCTGACTGGGGTACAGACTGTGTTGCCACGTGGATGCTGACGTCATCGTACGGATGACACGTGTTAACCACGGATTGGTCCATTTTGATCTGCATGGATGCTGACGTAATCATGTACGGATTCTGACGTCATCACTGTACCTTCAAGTCCACCAAGTCAACCTGAAACTTTGACCGGCTGTATCTTGAGCATACGATGTGAAACGAACACCGTCGGAATCGTCTCGACAAGCTCTTTGCAAGGATGCCAGCTTCGAGAACTTTTGATGACATCATTTTTTTCGCCTTCTGGATGCCCTCTGATCCCAGTTTGACCCAAGGTTTGACTGACCATAACTTGCACAAACGGACTCCTTTTTGCTCCGTTTGAGTTGCGTTGGAACCAGGACATCGAGCTCTTTC
>VDFB02132888.1:0-18642 GCA_007258455.2 Sequoia sempervirens | reverse complement strand
CTCTTCCTGAGCCTCCATCTGTTGATTAGTTACCAGATGCAGAGTTTCCTCTGCCTGTGAAGCTAGAATCACCTCTAAGCAGAACCCTACCTGCCCAGGACCTTTTCCTTCCTGCTCAGAACTTGGCAAGCCCGAACACCCCACTTGCTAGGGAGTCTGCACTACCACAATAGGAGGGCCTTGTTTTTTAGCTTCCAGAACCCCTTGATTCAAATCTAGTAGTCCCGAGTTCACCTCTTGCTGGCTAAGATCTTCCAGTACCTCAAATATATTAAAAATATCCTCATCCTGCCTTTCATTTAGAGTCCTTTTTTGTCCCTTATTTCTATTACGTGCTCTAACAGGAGTAAAACCATCAACCTTGACACCATCACCTTGAATAGGACCCTTACCCTTATCTAGCCTAGACAGATTATGAGGAGGTTGAGCAGCTGGAGCCTCCAAAGGCTTAACCTTTGGGCATCTCTGCTGGAGGTGGCCATACTCATGGAAAAAATGACATCGAAAGGGTAAAGTCTCATAATGAAGCTACTGTACCCATGAACACTCTCCTGCAGACACTTCTATAGAATCTAGCAAAGGTTTACTTAAGTCTATTTCCACACAAAATCTAGCATAAGTCATTACCTTCTTGAATTGCATCTGTTGTGATGAACCAACCAGTTTCCCCAGCCTCGAGGCTAATAAGTACAACACATCATCTCACCAACACTCAACCGGTAGCCTCGAAAGACAAACCCATACTGGAACCTAACTCAAAAGCTCCTCTGCCGGGTTGAAGCCCGCCTGCCAAGGCTTAACAAACAAGCCCACCTGGTTGTAAAAGTAAGGACCCCCTCAAAAATCTTATTTGGATCTGCCATATAGTCAAATGTAACCATAAAATAATTGTTTTCCAAGAGCTTGATCTCCATCTCCCCCTCTGGCAACCAAGTCCTTTGGGCCTAGGCCTCCAAAAATTGCAGCAAGATTTTCAATCCTAGAAACTTATAGTACAAGGAATGTCTTGAGCAATAATTGATATCCTCTACCAACATCTCCATTGGAATCACTACATTTGGCCTCTCTTTGTACCTTTCTAGACATCCATTAATCTTCAGGATCCGAGGCCCCCCAGACAAACCCATCCCAGTCATCTTTGGATCTGAGGAAAAGAGGTTGTTATCATAAATTTTCTCACCCTGTGACATGGGTTTCGAGCCAACTTCCGCTCGAAAATCCAACTTAGGGCTAGCCCCAGATGAGTCCCCGAACTCCATCAAAGCCAAAGAGAGCCCTCAACGGTCATGCACACCCCAAACCAAAGCCTCAAAAAAGTCTCAACCCCCTGCGGGGCCGAATTCAACTCTTGAGGACCAGCCCAAAAGGCTGCCAGCCAAGCCAACCTCTTACGAGGGAAGTACTAAGGCAATGCAACTAGGATCAATTGCAGCACCAAAGCCCAAAAAATGAAGACCACATAGGCCAGACCAGCCCGCAGCCCCCACAACCCAAGGGAACGGCGACCGATTAGCTCCACTCCACCACAAGACAACGCAGATATGAAAGGAGAGGTAAAAGTAGCTTCACCGAGCCCCTTTCCCTAGCGCTACCACAGACCAAGACTACACAAAGACCATAACCACCTTGAATGCCGATTAGAGCCTCCCCAACACTCGCACCAATGAGTAAACAAGAAACTAACGAATGAAGGAGCCACACCCCCTAGAACAAGCATGAAAAGACCCCCGGACAAAAATCAAAGCAAAGATCCAGATCCAAGGAAAAATGGACATGCATCACGGTATACGCCTCATGCATTTCGGGCGAGATGCGTGAGCACTTGCACCAGTATGCAAATGCCATCTTTGCCAAGGTAAATATTGAATTGACTACTAGGATCACCAAATTGTCCAAAATTGAAAACCAAATTTAAATTCAAATTTTCCCCATCACAAGATAATTATCCCCACACTAAAATATGAATTGAATTCAATATTCAAACATGAAATTCAACACATCAAAATTGCAAAATTCAAAAATAAAACCTTCAAGTTGACACAGGATTGCACTGAGCCATGGATGCTCCCATCATGTTTACATCATTTTGTGCTTGTGTAATATCTCCTTGATCCTAAAATCCTTCAATAAAAATAAACAAATTCAAACAAAATAAATAATTATTAGAAATTTTGTAAGAAAATTATGTTAAGGTTTTCTTAAAAAGAAAAAAACTAAAAGAATGAATGAAATATTTTGTTTAAAAAAAATTAAACCTCGAGTAGCCAACTCAATGACTTGTAGTCATGGTATGGTACATCATGAATGTTGGATAAGCAATATCATTTTGTATAAAGGTGAATATAATATCCTTTGTATTCTTTGGTCAAGATAAATTTGATTAATTAGCAATTCAATCAATTGGTTTAATGGTTATAATAATCTTTTTATTATACTAGAATATTTTTAGATATATTTAATAGTTAAATTTTTAACTAGATATAATGTATATATATTTAAGCTTTTTAATTGTATAAACATAAGAAAAATAATTTCTATTGTAAATTAGTAAAAATTAATTAGAATTAGAAATCATATATTCTAGTTTAAAGTCTATTCTATCTAAAATTTAGTAGAATTAAATTAAATTATACAACATTTTTAATTTTGTATCATTTTTATCTCAACATAAATATACTTTAGAGGATGTGTTGGATTCGAAATACATTTCTTGATATATTTTGAAATTTTTCATTATGAAACACAAATGGATGAATGGTGAAAAATCTCATTAATATTATTAAGAAATGTTAAAGTTAAATAAAATCAATACAAAATCAAAATATTAAAGAAAAATAATAATAAAACATGGTGACTTTTTAAAAATCTCATTGACATCCATGATGAATAGATGATTGATAGTTTCTAACATTTTTTTTATATTTTTATTAATAGCTTCCAAATATAACTAAATTAAAATATATAATTTTTCATCTTATCTTTTATTTTTTTTAAAACAAATTTCTATACTTATCATTTTACAAAATTTCTATACTTCTCATTTTATTTTCATTTTGACAATGGATTATGAGTTTGATTTATTTATTCTATTTTTATATTAAATTTAAATTTGGTAATGGCTTATGGAATTATTTTTTAGTTTTGTAAATTCATTCTTAAAATTAATAGACAAATGGATGGAATGTAATTAGATAGTTAGTCTAGAGATATTTAAAAATACTAAAAATAAATAAAAATATAAAATAATTCTTATATAAATAAATTAACTCTTAATTGAACAAAATAGTTCTTCAAATAAAACCAAGATAAATAGTAAATATATATTTATTTAAAATTAATATTCAATTTATTTATAACTTATGTAGAAATATTTTATTCTATTTATCTTGTTTAAATATTTATTTTCTTGTATTTTATTTATTCAAAATTGTTATAGTAAAAATAAAATATCATTTTAAAAACTTTATATATTTTTTTAATAAATATTTTACAAATTTATAATTTTATTATAATTGAAAAAATATTTAATGTATAATTATTTATATAATTAGTATAAATATATCTAATTATACATGTGTCTAAAAATATCAACAAATATCATTCTTGAACTTTTTTATTTATTTAAGATTTATCTTATTTTACTTTGTATTATTCAAGAATTATTTTATTGTATCTACTTAAGAGTTATTTTACTTAAAAAACTCAATTTCACACATAGTTGCACCTATATGAATCAAATTGGGGTCAAGGTCAAACTTAACAACTATAATATTCATTCCCTTCATAACATTGGAATAGATTAACAGGAAAAAGCCCATTGATCTCTAACTATTATTTACTTTCCAAAAATCACTATGTAGTGCCAATTCATCTATCAACTAGAAAATACATTCTTTACCTACCTAGAAAATCAACAACTACTTTTATTACCAACTATATTTTTCACTATATTGCAAAATAATTACAACAATCAATATTTATTTTTAATTAACTAATCACTATCAAATAAACTTTCAATATTCATAAAATAACTAATCCATCTGCAAAGTTGTACTAAAAAATCACTTAGACATTAACATTTAACAATGTTTATTATAAAAAATAAATAAATCAACCAAAAATCAAAAATCAAAATCAACCAATTAATCTATGAAGACTTTTTACTAATAAATTATTTGTTCGTCAATATTTAACAAATATTTGTCTTAAGCAACCAACTTAATTTCAACTATAATAATTATAATTGTATCTGGTGTATAAAATTTAGAGCCAATGTTATATCCCTAAAAACAATAATCTTCATTGACCCAATAATATTGTAATACATATAATTTAGATCTAAAATTATTATCTAAGCTACCCTAAATCAAAATGTTATAACTCATTTATGACTATGCAACAAATACTTTAAAAATAAATATTCACCACTACATAACACTTATTTACTACTAAAGCAATGGAAAGCAGCACCATCCTCGGTTCTATCTATTATGAATGTTTATTTAATATTCGTTATTATAATAACAACACCAATTAAAACCGTTTCGACTCTCCGTTGTTTTGCTTGTTGAGGTGAACTGGAAGCTGTCGCTATCTTCGTCGTCTACTTGATTTACCTGCATCTCTATAGACCTTGGAATTTGTAGCGCAGGAGCCTCCATCGTCCCTTCCAATATCTTCACCACTTCCCCCATGCTCAGCCTCCTATCTTCATCGTCTTGAATGCACAGCATCCCCACCATAGCGGCTCTTGTTACCTCTTCAATATCCGCTTCATTCGCTATCTTTTCATCCACAAGGCCCATTATGTTTCCTCTCCGAATTTGAGACGACGCCCAGTTAGGAAAGTAGAATCTGCTCTCCTCCACATTCAAGTCCAGATTTCTTCGCCCGGATATAATTTCCAACAAGGTCATGCCAAAACTGAATACATCCGCTTTGGGAGTGATAGGAAGGCCGGATACCCACTCGGGAGCCAAATACCCTCGAGTTCCTCTTGTAGTGGTCAGTACCCGGCTAAAATCTCTGCCCACCAGTTTTGCCAGCCCAAAATCGGCCACCTTCGGACTGAAGTCGCCATCCAGCAGAATGTTTTCAGGCTTAATATCACAGTGAATGATACGGTCCCTGCATTCCTCATGGAGATAAAGTAATCCTCGTGCAGTGCCCAGTGCGATCTGAAACCGAGTCTTCCAATCCAACACCTTCTCTACCTCTTCATCTCTACAGAAGAGGGAGGACTTCAGAGAGCCATTAGGCATGTAGGCATACACCAGTAGCCTTCGAGAGCCTTCTACGCAGAATCCCCAGAGCCTCACCAAATTCACATGCTGTATTCTTCCGATGGTGCTTATTTCTGCACGGAATTGCTTTTCTACTTGTGCAGAACCCTCTAATCTTTTTACCGCCACAAGCGTGTTGTCTGGCAGAGTTCCTTTGAACACAGAGCCGAATGCTCCACTCCCGAGCTTATGCTTGAAATTCTTGGTTGCAATTCGCAACTCTTTGTAAGTGAATGTTCTGAGTGAAGTTGGCACGGCCTCTTCCATGTTTTTCTTGGGCTGTCTTCGACGTTTCCACAGAAGAAATCCAACAAACAGGAAAGCTAAAACAACAGCTATAGCAGCTACGGTCGCAGGAAGTAAAATTCCAGGAGCAGGGGATTTACGGCTGGGCTTAAATGTCACACACTAAGCTTTGACTGCTTAGGTGTGCATGTGGGCCCCCCTAACCTGTTCCGTTCCCAACTTCAATTTCCGTTCCTCTAAACCGTCACTGTTCTTGCTGTTACAGTCAGCGGTCGCCAGTTCCCGCGCATAGGAAAACTCAAATTCAAACGCAAACTCACTGTTGCCGCGCTGCTGCGATAGTTTGGTGGATGCCATAAAGTATTTGATCACACATAAAGAATGAGATAGTTCTCATCGAGTATGGGTAGATTACATCTCTCATCGTACTCCTCACTCTGCGAATCAATATGCCTCATCCGCGGACTTCCTCCATTTCCTTCGCTTCTTCCCAACCTTTGGTGTGATCTTCGGAGTCCTTATTTGCTAAATGCTTGCAGTTGTGAGAGCTACAACAGCTCCAAAAGGAATTATTGCTTAGTCTCAGGGTGAAGGGATTTGCAGTTCAACGGTCGTAATCGGCAGCTTATAATGATTTCTTTTTCCATCTAAACGCACTCTTTTTTCTGCTGTTTTTATTCTCTGTAATTTTGAATGTAACTGTCTTTTCTGTAGCTTCCGCAGCTCGCAGTGTTTTACTCGTGGTTGCAGTATTTTGATAAAGATTGAGTGACTTGCCCATGTTCTTTTTGAGCTAATCATGATTCATAATTTTCCTGTATCAAATTGCATTACAATGTTTGGAAAATAGAAAAATATCAAATCTATACAAAACTAAATAGTCCCTTTTTTAAGCTATGTTGCTTCTTTCAGATTGATTTCTCTTATTTTTTTGATGCTCTATAGTATGAAGAATGCATATCTTGGATTAGAATTTGAAAATTTAATGGATGAAGCAATAGCTTGGATACTTGTTCATGACTAAAAATTAGGGGATAGGCTACATACAGCATGAGATTTCAGTTTGAAATCACTGATGAGTGATTGGAAAACAAGTTTTAGGTGTTATTTAATGTTAAATCAACTGTCATTTAATGGCAAAAGCCTCCAAAATCTCATTTATCATGTAAAAGTCAGATAAATATTGATTTTCTAATTATATGAGAACATTCTATTTCCATTTCCAATGATTTTTTATCAATTTGATGGCAGCTTTCTTTCTTAATTTGCATTGCTTTATGTTTTGAATTTTTATGCAAATATTTCAAAATCAAATAATACTTATTGTATGGTCCCATGGGGGGGCTTGGGCTTCTATTTTCATGGAGCAAGAGGTCCCATGGGAAAAATAAAATTGTGCTACGGGATTAATTGGAATCTTTTCCAAAAAAATAGGAGCCCCTATCTTTTAGGAATGGATATTTTAGTTGGTGAAATTAGGGTGGGCTAGAAATTGCCCCTACAACTTAGGAGTTTTTTATGCCATTTGTCTCTCATCTAAAATTTAAATTTTTATTAGAAAATAAAAATGAGAGAATTTTCATTTATTTATTATTTTTTACCAAAGCACTACAGTTCATTCCTTAAATTTTGGAGCTTAAAATTTTAAGTAGAATTGCAAGATTAAATCCATGGGACCAAAAACTTTAAAATATTCTTAAAAAAGCTAAGCAACATACGTTGAGATTCTTAAGGAAGTCCCCATCCATGGACCTTACCCTTAATTTATGTATGGAAAAAATCTAGATTTGTCTAAGTTTATTTCATTCCATTATGTAGCACTTATTATTAATTGTTCAATCTAACCACATACAATTAAAATTTGCAACATATGACACCCATACACACCCATGCACAAACACGTACTCTCTAACATATTAACATACATATAGTTTTCTATTGGTGTAATCTTTGAACCTCCTTTAGGTGCAAGTGGTAGTGAATAATTAGGTTTTTGGTGATCTAGAAGTTGGTGATGCTTGTCTTTATTTGTGGAGCAGATGTTATCATTGCTAGAAGTAATGTTACATAATGAGTTGTTATGACCCTTTTATTTTCATTTACTTCATTATACTTGGATGATTGGTTGGGGTTTCTCTCTTATAATATTAGGATTACATATGCAAATGGGGAAGTGCTTAAAGTGTCAATATGTTGACCATGATGTTCCAACACTTTACGGTGAGCATGTAAATGGTATCTCTACATGAATTTTGACTATATCTTTTTGGTTTTTTTCAATATCTTATTTTAACAAGAAATTTTTAGTATGGTTGTAACTTGTGATAATGTGTAATGCTCTTTTTTTTTAAATAATCTACATGGGTGAAACATATGCACCAACCAATTTTTTAAGAAAATTAACATTAATTGTTAGTACCAACATGGTCTACCCAGGGTTTCCATTGATAAGAAGATATGGAGGGATTGGTTGAGATCATCATTCCAACAATTATCATTCATTATGCATTTTTTAAGTTAGCACTAACATCTTGACAATTATTAAAAAATAATTCTCCTATTCAAATGATTTCATTCCTTTGAACCATACATACAAGTCCAATCAAGGAAGGAAGAGGAAAATATTATCATCATTTTGATTGGTTGTAAGAGGAGATACAGTTTAAAGAGAGATTATTCAATGTTTTTCCATAATATAATTCAATATTTTCTTGAGGTTGATATATTCAATTGAAAAAGACATATAAATCTATATTATATATGCAACACAAACAAATAATAAGAGACTCCATAATAGAGGTCAAGTTGTCTTAATTTCCTCCAATTTACTATATCCCATCCCTCAAGAGCACAAAATTCAGTTTATTTCTTTATTTTTGCTACTACCCATATTACAATACAACTTCCAAATGTAATACAAATTTCAAAACTAGACTTTTATCTAAGTTTAATATTAAGGTGCGAGAACTTATTCATAACATGATTTGCATATGCATTTACAAATTATTAAGTACAATGTTAATGAGGATCTATTTATTTAGAAATCTACCATTGAGGATGAAAGAAAACATGTGCTAAGACAAGGTAAACACACATTAAGTACATTGCAACAAGTAAAATAGGACCACCTACTAGAAGATGAAATGTACACCTACTTACTAAAAAAAAATGCATTCAAGGAAGAATAATAGTAACACCACCAAAGGAAAACATGTCATTAGGAAAAACAAATAGCTAGTTGCACTCAACAATGAAATAGATTAATAACTATTAAATGAAAATTAATTACCAAGAAAATAATATCTCTAAGAATTTAAAGATCTAATAATTCTTGCTTCATTATCAAACAAGGAGGAAAGATAGATATAAATATAAGTCTTATAGTTTCCAAATCTAATGAGGACAAAGATAACACATAAACCAAAAAGTGAGGGATTGCTTATCCAAGTTTCTATTTGTCTATGAGGATAAGGAAAAAAAAAAAAAAATCCCATGAATATGCAACTCATTATCCTATCCTAACTTAAGTAAATATAAAAAATTACCTAAGTGAACTTAAATAACTTATGCAATATTATACATAGGATTAAACTATATTCTAAGTAATAAGTATTATACTAACCCCACACCTTAAGTGCAACTTAGTGAGATGATTAAAAACAAGTAAAGATGTAAGTATGGGTCCCAAGTACAAGGCCATATTGGCACCCATGTAAAAACTCTCATAAATGAGGAAAAAGAGAAAACCCGTAGGAATAAAATATCCTCCAATAGAGAGAAAAGGACTAAGAAACCCCCTAAAAGAGAGTGTTGGTTAACAGATTATGCACTTTCTTAAAATTCAAATTCTTAACTCTATTGCCCAAATTTTAAATGCACATCAATTACCAACCATTGAGAAAAGTTATTTCAATGAGAAATAAGCTTTTATCATAATTTTATGAGGTACAACTCCATCTTCTAATGAATAATTTATAATTTTAAAGTAAATTTAAATGGGGTGTGCTTTTAACTAGAAAGAGGGAAAGGAAAACTATTAAATTCTTCTATTTATATTTTCAAAAAATTGAACTCAATAGATAAATCATAATCATAGAAGTGCATAACACATAGGCTACTTCACATTCCATGAAATGTAAACTAAAATCTTATAACCAAAGATGATACCAAAATAGAAATAGATCAAGTAAATAATGTTTATTATACATTCACAAAGAAATGCAATAATTTCATAAATTAATTATAATACACAGATGATGATAATTTCATTCATTCATTCAATGATACCAAATTATATGTTCACATATGTAAGTTTTTCTTGTTTCATGTATCTTTCTCAAAAAATTCTAAGAGACAGCTTCAATAGAATCATATTACATATATATACGAAAGCAAGTGTAATTGCTTCTTGAAATAACCATCAAATTATATAAAGAGTCAAGTTTTGATTTCCATAAAATATTGAATAAATAAAGAGGACAATTGTTGAGGTGGAATATCCTTGGTAACCATTTGAGATGACTTGGTGGATGATGTGGAAATTTTGGCTTTGTAGGCATAAAACACTTTCACCATTTGAGGCATTTCACCATGTTTCAGAATAATCACGTTTTTGGCCCTCAATTTTTGTAGGGCCTTGTTATCTCTTGCTACTTTGATCTTCCCAAAGCACATAACTACAAGTCCATTGAATTGACATTAAAATCTTGTTTGTTGCAAAGGATTTCAACCATTCCCTTAAAGATTCCCTTCATTATCTCTACATCTCCATTGTTAGAATTTCTTTCTTTTTGTAGATGTATACCAATGCCCAAAAGGATTTTCTGAATCTTAGCACTCATTGTATTACACTCTTTAAGTGACTTTCCCTATTCCAATATATTTTGTTTCAAAAAAAAAACTTTCCATTCAATGATCCTCTTCCACATAACACATATGTTATCATCTGCGCTTGGAAGGACTTGTTCAATTGCAAGTTTTTCTATTCCTATTGTGAGCATATCCTTGAAATCATTATCAATTTTCATCCAAACTAATTCTCCATGTTTAGAAGTGGCAATTTCCTTGTCGACCTCAGTCCTGAATACTTTGATATCTTCACATGTTTTCTTCATATTAGATATTTGATATCTTCACCAGAGTTTTTCCTAGATTATTCTATGACAAGCTAAGACTTAAGATGAGAACCATTATATCTCTGAGTTGTGCTCTGGTGCTACAAGAAGTACTATTCAAATTCTTTTGCAATTTGCTCTTTTCATCACCTACAAAATCTACTTCCAAGTACTCATTAAACTGAATGATTTAGGTAGCATAATTCTTATATAGGCGCTTGCAATCAATGTCTAAAATTGGTAGGTGATCATTAATGAAACCCTTAATAATTGGAACATGTAAGCTTTCCCATCTTGCACCAAGTTCTGATATTTTTGAAATTTCAAACAAGAATGACTATGAGAGGCTTTTTCAAAGAATTGATCAGTTTCAATAACCCTATCAAAGGCTAACAAACGTTTCAAAACTTTTATCATTATCTAACAGTTCTTCATTGAACACCATCCAAAGGGCCCAACATTTATATTGTAGGATACTTCAGTTATAATCATGGTTTTGATAACCTCATCGAGGCTCAATAGAGGTTTTGAAACCTACATAAAACTTTCTAGAATGCTTATTTTAGTTTCCAATTTTCTTAAGACTTTTGAAATGCCACCCTTTGAAAATAAAATATTACTTTACAAAGTTGGGATAGTACGTAATTGGATAAAATCAATTTGTTTTGATAACCCAATCAGAGCCCTATAAAGGTTTCAAAACCTTCTAATTTTTTGAAAACTCCAATATTTGACCAAGTACTGAACTCTTCTCTTTTAACCTTGACACTTGGCTAGGTTATGAGAACCATTTCGAGTGCTGACATATTTTCAATAACCTTTGAGAAAGCCGATAGAAAGACACTATTAAGCTTAATCATGAAGGCAGGAGGATGAAAGAAGGTTGTGACAAACAAAGCGAATATGATGAGGTTTCAAGAACCAGAGTAAAAGTTGATATTTTTGTGACAACACCCATTTACAGTATTTTACCTAGTTTTTAGAAGAATGTTCAAAACTATGGTAACAAAGAGGAAACTTGTTATACACCATAGAAAAGGTTACAAATGAAGGAACTTTATTTCAGTCAAGGGTTTGATGAAGATGTCTACAATTTTCTCTGATGTTAGATAATATTGAAGATCAATGATGTGATCTTGAATCAAGTCTTAGATGTAGTGTGTATGTAAATGTGTTTTTTCTAGTGATGGACTAGATTCTATGAGATCACACCAAATAATTATCCATGCCCACTGCATATTGAATCTCATAACTATGAGTGCCTTACACATAGTGGAAAATCTACATAGCTACTTTCCAATACAACCCATGAGGCTTCTACAACAATTAAGAGATAATTACCACATCATATGAAATTTTAAGCCTCATGTGATTCAAGTATATGAGACTCCCAACTAATTGGAAATACAAACTATCATCCACCAAATGTGAAGAGTAATGAACCTTAAGTTTGACCCCTAAAAATATAGAATCAAAGTTGGCTTATAGTCACCCATGTAAAATATAGAGAATATATCAAGTGCATTCTTTGGTTATGCAATAAAGATACTAGAAGATGATTGAGTGATTCCAATCCCCATATTGGTTTTAGTCCATTAAAGGGTTGTTGCAAGTTGTATTTGATGGGAATTCATAGAGAGAGAGAAGTGGTGCAATTTTAGAAAAAGAATCCATTCATTTGAGTGATGCTTATTGATACCTCATGAGAGCACAATACATCTACTATCAACCTTGGAGATAAGTTGCTCTTAGTTTAGATGGAGGGATGTGAGAGTTCTCAATTTTTCTTTTCATATTGAAAGATTTTGGGGACCAAAATCTCTCTCATTTGGGAGGTTTGATCCATTGATGAACCAATATAGGTGGACCAACAATGTCTAAGTTACAAGTTCAAAGAAATTAAAATGACACTCATAGCAAGGTTGTAAACCACTTATAGTAGTGTTAAGAGTAATAGGCTTCACTCTAATAGTTGACTATTTCCAACACTATATTTTCTCCAATCATTTAATAAAAAACATGCAATATCTCAAATAATTTTCATCGAAGGAAAAATAATTACTTTTAGCAATGCTACTAGTGTGTCCTAAAGCAATATTGTTACATACAAAAATAATGTTGGACGAACAAATAGTTAGGGTAGTTGATCAAATGATATGTGGAAGCCTTTGTAGTAACTATGACAATTATGAAAAATACCACATGGATGTGTAGCTACTAGAAATAAATTTTGGGAGGAAAAAGAGGGATATTGAAGGGGTAGTAGCATGGGTGGCAAGAAAATTTCCTACATCAATGACAATATCATTTTTCTTTTTGGTGTGTTGGTTCATTTTACCTGATGGTAATAATTCCTATTTCCTATTAGTGTATATGTTTCTCCTTCATTGTTAAGTGAAACTAGCTATTTGTTTTTCCTAATGACATGTTTTCCTCTTGTGGTGTGACTATTAAACTTCCTTGAATACATTTTTTTCTTAGTAAGTAGGTGTACATTTCATCTTCTAGTAGGTGGTCCTATTTTACTTGTTGCAATATACTTAATGTGTGTTTACCTTGTCTTAGCACATGCTTTCTTTCATCCTTAATGGTAAATTTCTAGATAAATAGATCCTCATTAACATTGTACTTAATAATTTGTAAATGCATATGCAAATCATGTTAAGAATAAGTTATCACACCTTAATATTAAACTTAGATAAAAGTCTAGTTTTGAGGTTTGAATTTCATTTGGAAGTTGTATTGTAATATGGCTAGTAGCAAAAATAAATAAATAAATTGAATCTTGCGCTCTTTAGGGATGGGATATAGTAAATTGGAGGAAATTAAGACAACTTGACCTCTAGTATGGGGTCTTCTTATTATTTGTTTGTGTTGCCTATATAATATAGATTTATGTGTCTTTTTTCAATTGAACATATCAACCTCAAGAAAATATTGAATTATTTTATCCAGAAAAACATTGGATAACCTCTCTAACTTGTATCTCCTCTTACAACCAATCAAAATGATGACAATATCTTCCTCTTCCTTCCTTGATTGGACTTGTATGTATGGTTCAAAGGAATGAAATCATTTGAACAGGAGAATTATTTTTAATAATTGTCAAGATGTTATTGCTAACTTAAAAAATGCATAATGGATGATAATTGTTGGAATGTTGATCTCAACCAATCCCTTCATATCTTCTTATCAATGGAAACATTGGGTAGACCATGTTGGTACTAACAATTAATGTTAAACTTCTAAAAAAATTGGTTGGTGCATATGTTTCACCCATGTAGATTATTTTTAAACAATGAGCATTACACATTATCACAAGTTACAACCATACTAAAACTTTCTTGTTGAAATAAGATATTGAAAAAAAGCAAAAAGATATAGTCAAAATTCATATAGAGATCCATTTACATGCTCACCATAAAGTGTTGGAACATCGTGGTCAACATACCGACACTTTAAGCTCTTCCCCATTTACATATGTAATCCTAATATTATAAGAGAGAAACCCCAACCAATCATCCAAGTATAATGAAGTAAATGAAAAAAAAAACGGTCATAACAACTCATTGTGTAACATTAATTCCAGCAATGATAACATCTGCTCCACAAATGAAGACAAGCATCACCAACTTCTAGATCACCAAAAAACCAATTAATCACTAGCAGTTGCACCTAAAGGAGGTTCAAGGATTACACCAATAGAAAACTATATGTATGTTAATATGCTAGAGAGTACGTGTTTGTGCATGGGTGTGTATGGGTGCCATATGCTGCAAATTTTAGTTGTATGTGATTAGATTAAACAATTAATAATAAGTGCTAAATAATGGAATGAAATAAACTTAGACAAATCTAGATTTTTTGCGTACAAAAATTAAGTATTATTCTATTTTGAAATATTTGCATACAAATTTAAAACATAAAGCAATGTAAATTAAGAAAGAAAGCTGCCATCAAATTGATAAAAATCATTGCAAATGGAAATAGAATGTTCTCATCTAATTGGAAAATCAATATTTATCTGGCTTTTACGTGATAAGTGAGATTTTAGAGGCTTTTACCATTAAATGGCAGTTGATTTAGCATTAAATGACACCTAAAACTTGTTTTCCAATCACTCAACAGTGATTTCAAACTGAAATCTCATGTTGTATGTAGCCTATCGCCTAATTTTTAGTCATGAACAAGTATCCAAGATATTGCTTCATCCATTAAATTTTCAAATTATAATCCAAGATGTGTTCTTCATACTATAGAGCATCGTTACACAAAATAAGAGAAATCAACCTGAAAGAAGCAACATAGCTTAATAAGGGACTATTTAGTTTTGTATAAATTTGATATTTTTCTATTTTCCAAACATTGTAATGTAATTTGATACAAGTAAAACACTGCGAGCTGCGGCAGCTACAAAAAAGACAGTTACATTCAAAATTACAGAGAATAAAAACAGCAGAAAAAGAGTGCTTTTAGATTGAAAAAAAAATCATTATAAGCTGTCGGTTACGGCCGTTGAACTGCAAATCCCTTCACCCTGAGACTAAGCAATAATTCCTTTGTGGAGCTGATGTAGCTCTCACAACTGCAAGCGTTTAGCAAATAAGGACTTCGAAGATCACACCAAAGGTTGAGAAGAAGCGAACGAAATGGAGGAAGTCCGTGGATGGGGCATATTGATTCGCAGAGTGAGGAGCACGATGAGAGCTGTAATCTACCAATACTCGATGAGAGCTATCTCATTCTTTATGTGTGATCAAATACTTTAATGTTACCCACCAAACTATCGCAGCAGCGCGGCAACAGTGAGTTTGCGTTTGAATTTGAGTTTTCCTATGCGCGGGAACTGGCGACCGCTGACTGTAACAGCGGGAACAGTGACGGTTTAGAGGAACGGAAATTGAAGTTGGGAACAGAACAGGTTAAGGGGGCCCACATGCACACCTAAGCAGTCAAAGCTTAGTGTGTGACATTTAAGCCCAGCCTGGGATTTACTGCGTACCTCTGATGTCGAGTGCGGCAACTCAGAAGCAGCTAGCCTAATGAAGACGGATTGGCTCTCAGATGAAACACGCATTTTGAATAAATCCCCAAACCAGAGTCTACAGACTGGTAGATCAGAAATAGCGAGAGCAAAGGCTGTGCAGGAGCAACTGTTGAGACAGGCAATCCTGCAGTCTTGCAGTGTTGCCTTGTTGTTGTATGAGACACCTTCTTCTTCGGGCAAGTATTGGTTCTTGGATTCCAAGAAGCCGTCGGTTGTGCCTTCTGTGAGGGAGCATTGCAGGGGTCTTCTCCGAGCACACCCACTTGAAGGAGAAAGCCTCACACAGAACATTTGGAATCTCCTAGGAGCATACACCTCCGGAACCTTGGTAAAATAATTGCCAATCCACTCTCCAGTGGACCAATATGGAACACTCTTGTTATAGATCATCACCAGCTGCGTCTTTCCTGGAGACATGTCCATTTCTACAGAGAAGAGCCCACTTGCAGGATCCACAGAACTCTTCCACGAAGCTCCCTTCATGCCTTTCCACAACTTCATGCCAGGAAACCATGTATCTGTCGGATGCGCGAAACTCTGCCAAACAATCTCAGACTTGTTGTGGGCACCCAGCATAATGAAATTACCACTGTCCGTTATCACCGCCCGTGATCCTTTCAGGCCAATATCAGTTGACCAAACTGACAGGCCCTTTCCATCAAACAATCTGAGACGACCGTCGCTGGAAAATTGCAGAACGCTGGGCATTTTTCTGACAGGATTCTCTCTGTTAGCCACCCAAACTATGGTCTTCTCAGGGATCTGTGCATACCAGATGCCAATGTAACAATTATTCGTTCCTTTCGGACTGAAAAATCCCAATGCAAACGTGCCATTCTTTGAGATTATGGTCTGATTTACAGTGAGGAAAGCCCCCAATACAAGCGCATCTCCAACGTGCACTGCCAGTGAACTGCAATAATGCGCTGCAATAATCATAGTAATTGCTAGGATCAAGTACTTGATCGCCATTTCAATAACAATAGAGTTTGTATATTCTTAACAATTGCTTTTAAGTAGTGCGTAGATGGTTCTATGTTTCTGATTTAGTTTCGAATTTAAATAGAAACCAAATGGGCTATGCAATGAAAGAACATGGCCAAAGTAGTGACGTTGAACCCGCGTGAATGAATGAATTCACTTTTGTGACTTCTTTGATCCAATAATTCCAAACGTCAAGAGTGTGGAAATGATGAATTCACTCTTTTCGTAGTTGTGGTGGCTCTGCCTACCTAGAACGTCTTCCACTGAAGATGTTGGTGGGTTTTCTCCCAAGGAAAAGTTCATCCGACATCCTCGGACGCGCAATTTCGAAGATTTGACAGCGCGCAGACCCGATTTTGTCGAACTGGCAATTTCCTGGTCTTCTAGGTATATTATTGCTCCACAAATGTTGTCTGTAGACTCGGGTTACAACACTTTTACCTAAATGGAAGTCAAGTCCGGATCCTTCCAAAATTTTCAAACCGCGTTGCTGTCTACATGTTTTCGCCAGTGTGCCGTTTTTTCTACAGTGCACTTTTAGCTTATTGTTGAAGACCAGGCGTGGAATTTGATGGTCTATTTGACCGTTTTTTGCATTTTGGACCGTATATTACAACCTAAAAATTTATTAGACCGTATCATTTGACTTGCTACATTTTTATATAACCGTAAATATGACACTTCAAATTATTATTAAACCGTAAAAAATTATTGTAGGCATATATATATATATATAAAATAATGTTTATGATAAAAATATAAATTAGTTTATAATTGGAAATTGGAATAATTCTTTCTAATTTTTTAAAAGATTTTAAAATTTTACTAATAATTATCATTGCTTTATATTAATATATATGATTTATAATATTTATTATAAAAATATATATTAATTCAAAGTCTTTTCAAAATAGAATATAATTGATTTTTAACTTTTTGAATATTTTAACAAGATTTATTTTCTACATAATTTAGAAACTTCTTGTTACAATTAACAATAAATTTAAGATTTAAGATTTATTTCTAATTATCAATATTTTCTAATTTTACAGTTTTTTAATATATATATAGGATATTCTTATGAATAACAACATAGCACAAATTTTCATTGTATTTTCAAAGCATTTATTTATAGCATTTTATTTTCAACAAGATTTATTTTATAGCATTTTGTGTACAGTGATTCTTAGCTTTGATTTTCTTCAATAGAGCATTTGGTTTTATTCGTGAGATGTTGAAATTTTGTTTGCCTTTTACAAATAATTTATAGTTTTAGATAAATGAATTTAAGATTAAACTATAAAAAAAATTGAACAATAGTAGCTAATTTCACTTTATAGCATTGTTTTTTCAACAACATTTATTTTACAGATTCAGCTTTGATTTTTTTAGAGTAGTTGTGTTTTATTGGTGAGCATTTTGAAATTTTAGATAATGAGTTGAATAAGGATTAAACTATTTTTGATTTTATATAATTATTTCTGGATAGGTTTGAAATTGATATTTAAATATGATTTTAGATAGATCAATTTGTGGATTGAACTATTTTTAATTTTATATAATTATTTCTTGCTAGATTTGATTTGAAATTGATATTTAAATGTGTTTTTATGATATTTACACATATGAAATCAATAAATTAATTTATAGTCAAAATAGTAATACAATTTTACAAATTAGAGAATAAATATATGGAAAAAACAATCATAGTGTGCAAAATAATTATTCTTAATCTAATACTCTATGCATTGTCAAAATGTAAATTACATATATATAATTATTTAATTATCAATCAAATTTATTATATGCAATTGGATTTACTAATTGAGTGCATGCATAGTTTCTAAAATTTGTAAATTTTCTAACATAATTATTTTATAAAATAATATTTCATAGATTACTAATATATTGATTTTTTAGATACTTTAAATATTTTTTTTACAGTTAATTTTTTCATAAAATGTAAAAT
>VDFB02132887.1:0-15127 GCA_007258455.2 Sequoia sempervirens | reverse complement strand
TTTGAAAGGTAAAATTTGGTTAAATTTTAATGTTAGTTCATTGTGCTTTAATTATTGTTATTTTAATTAATTTTTTTAAATGTTGAAGAAATTTGTTATATGTTATTTAATTTATTAATTAGCTTATTTGGTTAAATGGTTTGATTTTAAATGATTAAACTCACTTAATTTAATTAATTAATTAATTAATTAAATTAAAATTATAAAGTGTGTAAACAGTTTATTTGAAAATTTAAATATTATTTGAGGAAATTTAAATTAAAATTAAATTAAATAAATGCATGAGATTTGAATAGAGGTTGTAACTTCTAAATAAATGAAAATAAATTGCATGCAATTGGGATTTGGCAAGACTTCCGTTTATATGTGGTGGAGAAGATATTTTGGTAAACCACTCTACATGTGTGCCAGCTAGTTACTATGATTTATGGTTGCTGGAAAAATTTCCTTTACCTGAGGTAATATTGATCCGGGAAAAATTCACAGGCTATCCCGGCTATCTCACGGAAAAATTATTTGGGGGCCTGTAGAAAATTCTTTGGTATATTTTTTTATTACTCTATTACAAATTGTGGAAGATCTTGGTTTTTGGTTGTCTATATTTGGAATTGGAAGATCTCTAGCTTTGGATGTTTTTGAATTGGTTCCTGAAGAAATTGGTAGCTAAAGCAACAACAGAGGATTTCATCTCAGGTTGTTCTCTCAAAAAGATTTGGAAATCGTGCATTTTCTTGTTGTATCAATTTGTTATTATTGAAAAGAACTTATGTGAAGGAAAAGAATATTCAATTGTAATTCTTGTATATTTTTGAAAATTGTTTACTGTGTTTTTCTATTGAGAGGATTTGTTGATTTCAGAAAACCTCTGTGTAATATTGTCTGTAGAAATTGTTTAAATTTCTATGAAAGGAAATATTCGTTTAAAAAGGGAAATGGAATCCTCCAGAAATTATTTAAGTTTTGAATTGGAAATTTTACTCTTGTTCTTTTGTAAAAACCTCAGAAGAAATTTATTAATTTCCCAAATCTCCCGTTGAAAACCCTGTTAAATTGAATTGTGAAAGGAATTTATTTATCTCAATTAAATTGTTATGCAATTTTTTATATTTATTTATGATAAACCAGATGAAAATATTATATGTTGGAATTTCTTTTAAAATTAAAAAAAAATGCAGGGTTTTTGGGAAGGGCCGAAGCCCTCCCCATACCCCACGGGGGAGAGCATCGCCATGGTTGTGGCCACGCACAGCAGCTGTTAGCTGCTGGGCACAACCATGACAATGGCCGCGCTCTCCCCACAGGGAGCCGCAGCGGAGGCCGTGCCCTAATATAGTTTTGTTTGTTTATCATTAAACAATGAAAATATTTATTTAGTGAAAAGATTAAATGCGATTTAATTGGGTTTTAATCAAGATTTCGGGTTATTTTATTAATCATATTATATATATATATATATGTGATAATGAATATGTATATATTTTAATAAATATAATTATTTGTATATATATATATATATATACTCAAATATATATATATATATTAAGGTAGGAGATTAATTTTAATATTTTAAAGATGTATAAAATGTTCTCTTTAAATGATATTGCAAATGAATATTGGATTATTTGAAAGAAAGTTTTATTTGAGTTAATTTAAATTCATGCAAATTATACTGTTTGAAAGGATTTAGTATATCCTAAAGTAGATGTGTTAACTTATTTCAATTTGTTTTTAAAATTTGTTCTTGTTGGGAAAATTGGGAAAGTACTAATTAAACAAGTCTTCCAAACCATTGGTAAAAGTGGAGATAGTAGGTATTAAGCTGAATTTCTGAATTGGTTTATGATGTGTACATAGTATTTGTATGGTATTAGATACTAGTTATTTGTGAACATAAACTTTGATGTTCGTAATGTATAAGTGTTGAAATTGTATCTTGTATGAATGCACACCTGTAAACCATAGTCAGAAAATTTAGATACCTTGTTATGTTTAGGGGAGTGGCTATTTGTAAGGGCCGACACACAAAGTGGTGTCAGGGTAACTTACAAATAGTTAAGTAAGTCAGTGATAATTAAATGACACATTAGTTAGAATTAAAAATCTTAACAAGATATTTTGCCTCTCTTATGACTCTTGAGCTACTTCATCATGAGTATAAGATGAGAAGGCCTGGAATGGTAAATCGGTGTCTGTTTCTTAAAAGACATTCGATCTCAGTTGCAATAGGGGCCGTTTCGTAAGAGGTTACTAGGTAACCCAAGGATTGGGGGCCGGAACCTAGAAGAAACACCACGGTAACCTTTGCATCATTGTGATGACACTCCACCTAGAATAATAGTCAACCTTGTATTTGTAAAACATTCAATTGTCTAAATCTGGAAACAATGTAACCAATAGTCTATTGTGTACTAGTGTCTAGGGTTAGTGATTAGGTCTAGGTAACCTTATTACTATCTCCTAGCACGGGGGGTGGACCTACGGGTACCACATGGTTGGGTGGAATGTGCACCTTACTTCATTGGGTCCCCAGTTTGTGATCATGGCATCGAGAGCTTCATGGATGGAGAGCTCGCACTTGGAAACTTATGTTTATCTCAACATTGTATATTGTAAAATTTGTATTGTTAAAACATCCCTCAAAAGTTGTGAGGTGATCATTTGTAAAATGTAACTATTATTTGAACTACCTCATCAGATGGATGAGAATTGTATATTCTATCAAATGCAATGTATGGAAAAACATGTATATACTTTATGTAATTATGAATGGAAATTTCAATGTTATGCAATGTTTATCTTTATATTATAATTTAATATGTGCAATGCGAAATACTTAAGTCACTTATGGAAAACTCAAAGTAATGTAACGTCGCTTAGCCTAATGAATGTATGCAACTAATCAACTTAATAATTAAACTTAAAAAAATAAAATTATTACACCCTTATACACTATTGCAACATTCTTAGGTTATTTAGACGGGGCATTACATGTAGAAATCTTTCTCTTCTACATGTTTACCTTGGATTAAAGTTGCATAGATATCCTTAAATTTCTCATCATTAGCATATTATTCCTTAAAACTATCATGAGCCATAGAACTATTCTAAAGGATTATCAGAGAATTCATAATAGGAGGCTAGATAACATATCTGCTACTTTGTTATGGGCACCTTTCTTATACTTAATTACCAAATGAAACTGCTGTAAACCCATCCACCAAAAGTGCCTACCTTGTTGTAGTTTAGATGGTGAGGAAAATAATCGGCTGGTGATCAGTGTGGATTATAGTTTCTTTCCCCATTGAGTAGTGTTTCCATTTTATAACACTTTGAATTAATGCATAAAGTTCCTTATCATAAGTGGGATAGTTACTTACTACTCCTGTGAAGGTTTTAGAGTGGTAGCAAATTGGTTTACCTCCTAGCATGAGTACTGCTCCCATGGAAAACTCACTCGCATCTATCTCGATCTCAAATGGCTGGTGTAAATATGGTAAAGCCAAAACTGGTGCAGTGCTCAACTTTTCCTTCAAAGTGTCGAAATCCTTTTATTGTGGACCTTCCCACTGAAAATTTTCCTTTGTACTAGTTAATGTGTGCAATGGTGATGCAATATAAGAGAAGTTTGCAATGAAATTTCTCTAGTACTGGACTGCACCTAAGAAACTTCAAACTTCTATGTTTATACTTGGCTTAGGCCATTTTACAATAGCTTTTACCTTCACAGGATCTACTTTCAATTGACCACCTCCTACAACATAGCCTAAGTACACTAAGGATGTCTTAGCAAATTCGTATTTAGACATCTTTACATAGAGTTTTTCTCTTCTCAATACATCAAAAAATTTCTTTACATGACTTACATGATCTTCCCAAGTTCGACTGAATATAAGAATATCATCTAGATAGACTATGAAAAAATCATCAATAAAAGGATGAAAGACATCATTCATGACTCTCATAAAGGTAGCTGGTGCATTAAAAATCCCAAAGGGAATGGCCAACCACTCAAATAGTCCCTATTTTGTCTTAAATGTAGTTTTCTAAATGTCATCTTCTGCAATTCTTATCCGATGATAACCACTACACAAGTCTAACTTAGTGAAATAAATTGCATGTTTCAATTGATCAAGTAAATCATCTATTCAAGGAAGAGGATACATGTTCAGGGTTCTGTAGTCGATACACATTCTCCAAGACCCATCCTTATTTGGAACCAACACAATTGGAGAACCACAAGGAGGTGTACTAGGATGAATAACTCCTTTCTCAACCAAGTCTTGAACCTATTTTTTAATTTCCTTATTCTACATGATTGATAAATGGTACATGCTAATGTTAGGAAGTGGTACATCCTACTGTAACTAGATTTCATGTTGTATCTCTCTCTTGGGTGGAAATCCCTTCAGTTCCTAAAATAAGTCAGATCATAAGTGGAAAAGACTTTGACCATTTCATCTTTATGTTTTGGATCACACCTCTTGAATGCCTCAAATTTATCACCTTCTTTGGATTTTACAATCATTAATACAAAGTTCTTACTTGCATTGAATAACATTTTCATTTTCCCAATATTTACCAAGGTTAGATTAGTCTTTATCTTATGTGCATGTATAATGTATTCAATCCCATCCTTAAAAATATGATATTTATTCTCCTCCCTATAGAAGATTTCCTTTCAGTCATACAAATAGGGACTCCCTAGTACAAGCCCACAAATATCTAAAGGGACTACATTAGCTTCTACCTCATCTACAAAGTTTGCAGTGATAGAAAATCTTAACTTACATTGCTTCATTACTTGTAATTGTGCATCATTGCAAACCCATCCAAGTGTATATGGCTTCAGATGAGGTGTTGTAGTCATATTAAGCTTTTTAACAACTTATTCAAATATTAAATTAACTTGAGAACCCGTATCAAATAAAGTATCAACCTTATTATGCTTTGTTACAACTTGAATATGAAATAGTTCATTCCTTCGCTTATCAATCCTAGGAGTAGATTCTTTACTTATATTTTCACTTGCATTAGCAAAACTTGTATTAGATGAAAGAGATATACCTTTTCCTTTACCTTGGATCTCAACAACATCAATCTTTGTCTCATCCTCGAAATCAGATCCAATACTGTTGAACTACAGTAGTAGTCTTTTGTTTGCCTTTGTTTCCACCATATCTCTTTGGCCTTAGTTCTGGATGTAGCTTCCAACACTTGGAATCATCATGCTCCTCTTTCTCGCAATGGGAACATGTGGGCTTATCACCCTCTTTCTTAATTGTAGCTGTCTTTTTCCCCTTCCCTTTGCCTTTGGATTTACCTTCAAGCTTAGATGGCTTCTTATCAGGATTTTCAATAAAAGAACCCTTACCCCTTGACTCTAAGTGTGTGGCTTGTACATATACTTCATCCAAATTACTAGGATTCAAAAACAAAATGGAATATCTTAGGTAAGAGTGATGACCACCTATGTACTTAAGCAATGTATCTTGGGTGTACAATCAAACATTCAATACAATAACCCATTTTATGAACTCATGGGTGTACTCTTGAATAGTCTAAAATTTCCCTTGCCTAAAAGTTTTCTAGTTCATCATTAACTATTGCATATGGTCTAAGGGATATAATTTCTTTTTAAGAGCATTAACAAATTTTGTCCAAGTTAAACTGACTCTACCACACTGTGAAATTTCTGCCTGAGTCCTACTCTCCCACTAGGTGAGAGTTGTTCCTCCCAATTGAAGAGTAGCTAACTAGATCCTATCAACATCATCTAAGATATTTTGAACTCTACAATAGACTTCAACTTGTTGAACCCAGTCATCTAATTTTTCAACATTCAATTCCCCATAATACTTTGGTAGGTCAAATTTTACATCCAATTTAATTCTAGGCTTATGTGCACCCTTGAAAGGATTAGAAGACATATAATGAGTAGAAGAAGGAGAAGAAGGAGAATATGGAGAAGAAGGAGAAGAGGGAGCTGGGGGAAATTTTGGAGGCTCGTGATCACCTCCCAATATTTTCCCTTTGTCCTCATGAGCATCCTGCCTCGATGAACCTTCCTTTCCATATTGCATTTGTTCTTGCCTCTCCTGAAATAGAACTTCTACTATAGCCTTCATGTTGAGAAAATCCTTCTAGAAAGTCTTCTCATCAAGCTCCAAACTTTTTCCACCACCTACTTCTTCCATCTGTGATGGTGGATCAGCTCTTTGTTTTATGATCTCAAGATTATATTCTTCAAGCTTACCTTCACCTCACCGAATCCTAGATCTTGTTAGCATTCACTTCTGGAATACTAGTCACACAAAGTTGTGATACCAAACTTGATCTGATTTAGGATCTATGATAATTGCTTACAAAATGCTTAACTTTACAATGATTAATTCAAACCTTATCAAAATGAATTAACATAACAAAAAAGCTTAAATGAACATATCATGATAAAGATGATGAACAAAATGAAAGAGAGAAAAGAGATAGAAGACATAACACAATTGGTAACAGAGTTCACCAAATGGCTACATCTCTGGGTCCCTCTCCAACAAAGTGACCGATCCTATTAGGCTCCAAAAATAGGATTACAACTACATTACAAGTCCATTCCCTTCCAGCACAACGACATAACGTTCCTCTGTTCCACACAAATGTCTACAAAGTCTTCCAAACATACTCTCGTTCTCTTCACCTGAGTTGAATTTTCAAAAAACCATACCCCCCATTTTATAAATAAATTTTTCTATAATGGGGGCTTAACCACCATAATTACAAAATAACCTTCTCATATTTCATTCAACCACCTGTTGTCATTTGTGGTTTGGAATTATTCCATTCTTAAGGGGTTGTTTTAACTAAGGGTTTAGATTTAATACTTTTGAGCTTAACTAAGTGCTTAAATTTAACATCACCCCCATATATGCCAAAGCCACTAAGCAACACAACAATGCATAGGTATTTTGGTTGGCGGGGGAGTTAAGGGTTCGACTGCTGCCAACCACTTTTTAAAAACCAAATTCCAAAATTTACATTGTTAAAAAACATTGTTGCCCATTATGGGTAAAGACCCACTGCATGGTGTAACAAGATGGTGGGTGTTATGGTGGAGGTTAGGGGGTTGAACCCTCCTAAGCAATTTTGTTACACCCTTCAAACCAATTGGCGAACGGAGGAAGGTGCCATGTGGTGCACCGAGAAGGTGCCACATGTCACAATGTAATTTGTTGAAAAAACATAGTCACCTATACGCTGTCAAAGACCTATACAAACTTCCAAATCGACTGCTAACTATACTTGCCAACTGGACTGCCAACTATGCATATGGATGCCACATGTCAAGCCCTGATTGGTCCAACTCACTATCCATATTGTACACCCTGTCGCGTTAGCATGCTGACATCAACATTTGTACAACTTGGTCAAGCCTGAAAACTGCCAACTTTGACTAGTGATATCTTGGACATACAGACTCGGATTTTGGTGAAACAAGTGTCATTGGGTTCATGTCGATGAGCTCTTTGATTTGAAACTGATTTCTCTCAATTTTGATTTGATCATTTTTTCCTTTCTGATGGGCCTCAGGTACCTATTTGTTCAAACTTTGACTGTCCATAACTTGAGTGTACGAGCTCCTTTTGACCCCATTCAAGTTGTGCTGATTTAGTTTTTCGAGCTCTTCACAATGACGCTAAATTCTAGAGCATATGAGACACTTCAATTTTTAGAAAAAAAGTATCCCCTTAGATTAGTTTGGGTACTTGATTAGTTGGTTCATGGGACTTGTAGCATATGGTTTGATCATGATGTCATGATAGCTTGTTACATTCATTGGTTATACACTTTTAGTGGGAGCTTTTGACAGTGATAATTTGATGGTGTTAGATTGGTTTGTGATTTTTTGATGGAAGTTGTATGTATCTTCTTGGTTTGGAAATCTTGGTTTACTTGTGTGTTATTGACATTCAGTTGAGTGTGTGTAGACCTGGATAATCTTCATGGATAGGATGATAGTCATGATGTCATGTGTAGCCCATATCATGGTTTAGTGGGACTTGTTGGTAGTTTTGTGGATGCATGATTGGTATGGTTATCTTCATGTGATTGGGGATATGTTTTCTTGGTTTAGAGTGTTTGTTATGATGTCATTGTGCACTCTTGATTCTAGATTAGAGTTTGGAATATTAAATGTTCTATTGAGACCATGATGTATGTTATGGTGCATGTGATCTCCTAGGAGGAGATGGTTAGACCATGTTGTCATGATAGGTTCTTGATTCTACAGTTGGAACTCTGACATTGATTATGTGTGATTCTCTTTGTATTGAGTACATTGATAATTTTCTTGATTACTTCATGATGGTGCTATGTTGCATTTGGATTTTGGCATGTATTGATTGGTTATAGGTGCTCGTGGATACTTAGAGATGTAGGTGATGGTTGGATTTCTCTTTTGGTTAAAGACATTTACTTGGGATGATTACTCTTTGGAGGTTTTAATAGGAAGACTGAGGAGCTTTCACTTGGATATGGACGTGAGTTCATGATAGAACAATAGAGGATATTGTCTTGGAGTGAGTTATGATGGCTTGGTTATCTTGGAGGAGCATTCACATTCCCCACTCTTTTTCTACTCGACAATTTATGATTTGAGAGGTATTTTCCCATTATATCTTTCAGATGTGTTATGTTTCATGCTTTGATTTCTCATGGGATTGAGTAGATTCATGGTGATTGATTTAGATACTCATTTGAGCATGGTTTAGCATTGGTTTATGTTACTTTATCTTTCATGAATATGGATCTTGAGCTATGGATAGTTAGTTATGAAGGATTAATTTTGAGGGATGTTATGGCATGGTTATCTCCTTGTGTAGTTGATTTTATGATATCATTCTTTGATGAGGATTTTTAGGAGATGGTTTATGGGATGATTTCCAATTTTAGGGATGGTTACTATGAGTTTGATCTTCTTGATTAGAGAGGATTACATTCATGTTGGCATTGTTATATAGATTCATATGTTGTACTTGATCTATGAGATTGAGTGTTTGGAATGTTTTTGAGACTTTTCATTTGGGGTTGTTTAGGAGATCATACTTGACACAACAGTACACTTTTGAGGTGTTGGTAGGAGGATATTATAGTTTGCAGGTTTCTCTCTTCATGGTTTATCCTTGGATGTTCATGGTTTGGGGAGGATGGTGGCATCATGTTGTGAGGCATTATGCAACTCTTGGATTGTATGTGTGGATCATTGATATTGTTCTTGTAACTTCATGCTTTCATTTACTTATTACACATTGATGTAGAGTGTTGATTGGTAGATTTGATATGCTCGGACATTACCTCTGCAGTGGGAGTTCCTTAATATGTATGTTCTTCATTAACAAATTTGATACAGGGAACTTGGTTGTAGTTTATAGGCTGCATATGTTCTTGGCATGATTTTACTGATGTATTGATACCTTGGAGATATGGATGGTTGGATGTATTAGCATGTTTTATGGATGATATTTCTGATCATGTGGGTTTTTCAGTTGACAACAGTTTGGTTAGAGACTTTTTTATCACCTGGATTTGATTGTTGTGCTCATGGATTGGTGCATCTTTACCTTGGCATGTTCCTTTTCTTAAATAGGTGGCATGTTGAAGGATAAGAGGAGTTATTGCTTGAGATGGTGGTCACTTTTTTCTTATTGTAGGTATCTTGATGGAGCATGAGAGCATGCTGGAGATTCATGTGCTTTCATGGATGGCTATGATGATGTATTTCATGTATTGATCCCTTATGCAATGTATACAACAAGTGAGAGAAAGTTGGGATATGGTCTTGTACACCATTAGATAATATGATTTAGTATATTATTGTAATTAAATAATTATTTAGTTGTGATACACCTTGGTGGTGTTGCTAATCGCACTAGGTAATTATTTGGGGTCCACTTGATGTTGTATTGTAACATTGTATTATTATTATTTGTGTGGGAGATGTGATAATAATTTAATATTGGGGAATTACTAAATAATGTGATGTCTTAGTGCCCAATATTAAATAAGGGGTTAGTTGTTTTGTATTCACATGGTTTTTTGGTACATGGTTTCAAATTACCACTAGTTGTATTATGTGTGAGCTTGTTTCTATAAAAGCAAAAACATGTGTAGTGGTTTAGGTTGACTGAGTAGTTTGGTTGTCATTATTGAGTCTTCTTGTGGAGTGTATTTGTGAAGCATGACATGGGATGTGTGGATTCATGCTTGGACACATGTGAATGCATTGGATGGCTTGATGCTTTAGAGGTATTCATTGTAACTTTTGTATTTCTTTATTGTTTAATAATATGATGGAGTATAGATGCTTTTGGAGGCTTTGGTTTTCCCTCTTGAGGGTTTTCCCAGGGTATATCTTGTGTTATCTTGTGGCTTGTCTATTTGATCTATGCAATTGGAAAACTTGTATGCATGTTTATCTTTCATGGGTTATGTAGGAAATTATTTAAGATTGTGGGTGTGAATGCAATATTTCCTAACATAAACCCGATGTGAGGCAGTGGTTGTTTGTCCAAACATATGTTACTCCTTTGGGGTAGTGGAACCTTAGTCTTTCCACTAGGTGAGTTGTCTAAAATATGTATATGCTCAATTTGGGGTAGTGGAACCTTAGTCTCTCCACTAGGTGAGTTATCCCAATGAGGTGGCAAATGAGAGAATCATAGTAGCTTGTCATACCATATTGAAGTTATCCTCTTGACAACTTCGATAAGGCACCACAATGTAAAAATTTTGCTAAAGGGGATTTTTCTTTGTTCGTGGAATGGTATTCCTCTTAGGGAGCATTGTGCCTAATGTATCCAAGAGAGGACAAGTAAAAAGTGTTAGATCATTGCCCATGGGATGCCTCATTCACATCATGCCATGACAATAGATCGTACACTCTTGGACGACATCAAACCCAATGATACCACCAAGAAGAGGACACATGACAAGAAAAAGAAGAATCATTCCATGAAATTTTCCAAAAGATGTCATCTATATGTATGACCTCACTTTAATAAAGTAGTTGCTGCACCATTACTGTGAGAAATTGCTTTAAAGTAGCCATGTTTTGATCCTAAGAGATGAGATCTTTCCTCAAAAATCTCTATGCCAAGTCATATGTTTCTGAAGCAAGCTGCATCATGAAATAGGAAGGAAGGGTTGTCCCCACAAATACATAAGGGATCTATGGATTTGGGGTCAGTATATCTATGCTACAATGTTGTCATAGAGCATGGAACTGTCATCATTCCCCAATACACATGGAAATGGAAGAATGACATAAAGAGAGTGAAGAAAAAGAAAAACCTTTCAGGTCAACATGGAAGAAACATGAATGTCTCGATGCTTTGCATCATCCCAAAAAGGAAAACAGAAGACAAATGAAAAAGAGAAAGATGAAGCTTTTGGGTCAACATGGAAGATACATGAATGTCTTGACACCTTGCATCATCCCCAATAAGAAAACACAAGACAAATGAAAAATGATTACGACATAGAGAAGAATGAAGGTACATATAGAAGAATGCACAAAAAAGAGAGGAACATAAAATGAAAGTCCCATGGTATCACATTACACACATGTAGTCACATAAAGAAAAATGAAAAAACAAGAGTAGGTAAAGGCAAGTCAACCTAAAGCAGGTCATCTATGTCCCAATCTTGGTCGGTATAAATGCAAGGCGGTCAACTAGCCAAAGGGATAACAATGAATGCATTACTAGCACAAAGGATATCAAATTATTTCTCCCATTGTGTGCAAGACAAGAATGAGATGAGATAGGTGATGGAAATGAGATCCTTGCATTAGAGAAAATGATTTGTAATAAGTGTAAAACATGTAATAGTGAGAATGTTTTAATATTCTACAACTATTACATGGAAAGGAGCGGGAGGGTATGTTATGCAATCACTCAATGGCAATCATTTCCATCAAAGTGAAAATTGCTCAATACCAATTTGAATGCACAACACTCATCAATACTATGTCCAAGAGTTTTGTGGTATCAACAATGCAAAACATTTTCATCTTTAGGATATAGTATTATCTTGTCTTTCATTGATGGTAATGTTATAAGTTCTTTGTTTAGAAGAAGTTGTAGTTTCCTTTCACTTTTAGGTGATAGACAAGGGAACTTTAGTTTCTATAGCTTGTAGGGCTTCTTGGACTTGCTAGATTCACCAACTTCTCTAGATGGGATTAGGGCAGTAGGTCTTGAGATGATCTTGTCTTTGCTATCCTTATCCTTAGGAGGTATAGGTTGCTCTTTAGGGAGGACACTTATATCAGGAGGAGGATCTAAGACAACCATACCATCACGACAAAGCCTTAGGTATTCTTTAGGAGCACTTATGTTGAGAGGGGGATCTTGATATCCTATCCCTTTGGTTTCCTCAGTTGGTATTTCCTCTAGGAGTTGATGAATTTTATGTTCACTTTTTGTATCACATCCTTTTTTGTGTAAGATTGTGAATCATTTTCCATATGTCTCTTCAAGGTTGATTGATGTGTTGGTCACTTTGTTAACATAGGATGGTTGAATTTTTTCTTGTTTATAGATGCTAGGTTCATCTATGGTAGGGAACTTAGGTTCAACTTGTGACTCAATTTTAGGATGTAAAAGTCCAAACATCTTGAGTTTTGTGGGTTGTTTCATTAAAGGATAAAAGGATGCATTAGACTCGAGGTTGTTAAGGCAATCATTTATGAATTCATTCATGCTAGCATTATCTTGTCCAATGATGTCAACATCATGAGGATGACATGTATTAATACTTGTGTGAGTATGAGTAAGTTCAATTTTGTTAGGGTCATTGCCAAAAACACAATATGAGACATCAACCAAAGAGAACAAGGACTTCCAGACATTGCCTAAACAGTTCTCCATTTTTATATTTTTAAACCTAAACATGGTAATTTACTGATCAAACAATGGAATAATATGAAAATGAAATGTTTTGATGCAATTTTGAACTTTTAACAATGCACTACAATTTAACCTAAATGCAATGAGATTGATGAAACAACAAATCAGGAAACTAAAACAACAAGGTAACAACACCAAATAGAAGCTAAAAACTAAAAATTTAATGTCTTGAAAATGTAGAGTAGTAGCTAACATGGACTCATTCGCTAGTAAGGGCAAATGGGTCTTGGTTAGGTGTTTTTGTGATTTTTTTGTGGATTTTAGAATGAATTTTGATGCTTTTTGAGTTACTAGAAGCTTCAGATCAGACAAGTGATCAGGGAATTATTCCCCAGTAAAGGTGAATGAGTCCTGGTTAGGTGTTTTTAAGCTATTTTTTAATGATTTCAAATTATATCTTTCAATTCCAAGTTTGAAACAGTAAGCTTTAGCTTTAGATTTTCAAGAAATTTAATATAAAAATACAATGAAAAGATGAAATGCAAGACCTAGGTTGAAATGCAATTTTTAAAATTTTCAAATGCAATTGTATGTGGTCTAAATGAGATGCAAATGCCTGATTTGTTTTTGTAATTTTCAGATTTCAGAAGTGTAAAACAATGCAAATCTAAACCCTATATGATATGCAAGATTTTAATGCAAAACAAGTAACCCTAAATGATATCTTAATTCAATGAAAATATAAATGTAATGAATGCAATATTTTGACTTAAGATACAATAAAAGACTCCAAAAATCAGAAAATTGCAATGTTGAATATGTTGAGTTCACCAATAAATATTGAGGGGGAAAATAGGATCCACCAAATGAATCAACAAAGTGATAGGCCGCTGGTTTTTCAAAGACCCTAAACAACTCAAATTATGTAAAATAAGATGCCAATAAGAATAAAAAATACAACTTAAATATTATAGCAACTATGGGGGATGTTTTTAGAGCATAAAAAGCTATATACCTGGCCAAAAAGTTGCTGATTTTTAGCTATGTAGGACTCATTCGCCTTTAGTGGCAAATGGGTCCTTTTAGGGTTTTGGAAAAATGATTTCAAGATTTTGTTCCTTGATGTCGACACTCTTAAATTCCCTGTTGTCGAGTTTTGTAAGTCAGTATGTAATTCTATAGAGCTCTTTTTGTGATCTTGCACTTTGAATGACAACTCTAGCAACTTTGACAATTTTCTCCAAATCTTGCTCTTCAACCTATAAATCTGCAATCACACACTCAAGGGAAGAAAAACTTGTTGATTTGTTAGTGAATGGGGGATTTCCTCAGTCAAAATCCTTGTAGGTAATTAAACCAAGTGATGAAATAAGGAAATGAAGCATGGAATGTGAAATAATGTAATTCATGTCACCTTGGAAGTTGTCTTGTGAAAAAAATCTACAAACTGTCATGTAGTGTCCATGAAGAATGTAGATATTGGATCCTTGAATATAATGTGAACAATGGTTGTGAGTAGATCTTCAATGATACATCCACTTCTTAGCTCAACCACATGAATGCACACATCAAATCCTTGAAATAATGATATGACTTTGAATTGTTGCATTAAACACTTAAAATCTACCTTGAAATGCCTTGTGGATGCTCCTAAAATTCTCTATAATGCTCTTTTAAATTATTAGGATTCTCTCGTGAAAATATTAGCTTGTGTTAGGAGAAACAATGTGAATTAACCCCTTATTTATACTAAAATAGGAGATTAACCTTGAAATTCAAAGAATTAAGGACAACACTAGATCTAGAAAGAAACATAATTAAATTCCCACCAGAATGAAATTCAAAAAGGGGGGTCTCATTAAGGGAGGAGCCATTCACCACCTTGGGTGAATGGGTCTTGGCTTAGTTTTCTAGGACCTAACCCTAGGGGATTGAAAGAGGTTTAAAAACCCATTCTGGATTAGCTGAGAAAGGAGGGTCCTATTAAGGGAGGACACATTCTCCATTAAGACCGAATGGGTTCTGGATCACTTATCAGGACCAAACTTTTCCTAATGAAATATTTTGTTAATTACACTATGATTGTCAGGATAGATCTTCAGGAGGTGTCAAACTTAAGGCTTAATTTGAATTAAAAGGGGGCTAATAACTCCAATTAACCACAATTAATTAATACAACCTAGATAAATGTGAAAGTTCCTTGAAACACTTTACAACACTTAAACAAG
>VDFB02132884.1:0-12986 GCA_007258455.2 Sequoia sempervirens | reverse complement strand
AGAAGCTTCTAATCTTGTTAAAAAGGGGTTCGATGGGTGTTATAGTATGATGAAAAACGCGATTATTTGCAAGATTGTAATAGGTTTTTACACTAGATAATAAAAGTATTGGATGGTTGCGGTTTGGTGGATGTAGCCCGAATTGGGTGAACCACGTTAAATTCTATGTTATAATTTATTCTGTGTTTTAGTTTCTTTGTTTTAATTAAATCTATATTTAATTACATAGATATTTTCTAACCCTAACAAAAAGATCTTTGATATCCAATTGGGAAGCCTTAACATCCAAAAATTACTAACCTGATGTTTCACAACAAGTTTCCCAACTATGATATCATCTTCCCCATTCACTTTACAAGCACTGCTCAATTCAACTTTTTAAGCACAAACACATAAGGTACTTTCTGCAATAGTAATTTTAAAACTAATGATTAATAACAAAACTTAAGGAATCAATTAAACTTGCAATAAAATAACTACTTAAACAAATACACAAAAGCATCACCAAATGGTTCAAAACTCATCATTGGTATAAGTCAAAAAATTTGATGTTCATGTGCAAGTTAATTACGATTATTCTCTTACAATTCATCAAAATTAGAAAAAAGGGTAGCAATTCAAGGGATTTGATTGTGGGAAAACTTCGCAGTTAAAAGGGTTTTGTACTATGTCAAACATCATTTCATTAGTTTCAATTCCACTAGTTTACCCATGTGATTATTTCCATATACAATAAGAATCAAACTGTGTTCATTTTATTGGTTTTGGTCCCTTCAATCCACCTTTGCAACATCTACATGATGTAAAGATCACCAGTGAATGGTTGAAACATATCAAAGGCGATTGAAGGAAAGCCTCTCACAAATTAAGGAATGATTCAGGTATTGCATGACACATGGAGTTAACCTAAAAAAATTCTATTCCCATCTAACATCTTAAAAGGTTGCAATAATATCAAAATTCAAAATGGTACAAGGAGAGAGAAAAAATCAATACCTTATCTTTGGCCAATGAAATCAAAGGATCAAGAATGGCAGGAGGATCTGTATCAGCTATCATAACTATAAACTATGATGTTCTAAAGGATAACTTCTTGGTTGCTACAATGCCCTAAACTCGTTCACTATTAGCAAAAAATAAATTGGATATTGATCCGCTACCATATTGGATCTCACAGGATTCTCCTTCACAAACAACAAATGATATATATTAATTGTTTAGCAACTTCCTTAATATCCCCATGTAAGTAGACTAAACTAAGTGAGGTTGATGGTTTGAAGTAGAGTACCATCTTCTTGGTATGTGCTTGACTTTGATCATGACTTGTATCTTGAATGAAAATAGCAAGCTAGTTGCACTGTAAAATCATGGTTAGAAAAATCACCACAAAATCCTCTTTAATTAAAAGAATCCTTCTAGATATCTCAAGACAAGATATTTCACTTAATTTCTAAGAGAGCTAATTTCACTATCCAAATAACCATCAATCTATTTACTATATATAATTTCCCAGAATTCAGAATTTGAATGTGATGAAACTAACCATAATTACCAAAGATTTGACAACAAAATGTAGTACAAAATGAATTGTTTGGCAGCAAATTTGTTTTGATAAACCATATATACCCTTGATATATTGATTTAAATAAAAAGGAAAGATCAAACTGGAGACAACAAGATAAGATTCATTAATTCACTTCAACAAACAATTGAAACCAAAATTCGACCACCATTTATAACTTCATTCTATTCATCTTAAAAAAGATTTTACAATACGTTTCAAAATTTTGTCGTGACTAACATATCAAAAAGTGTCTTGTCAATTACCCACTTTTAACATAAATCAAAAAATATTAATTATCATTGTTTACATAGGATTACATAAAAATTTAAAAGCAATGAAAGATGAGAAGTGAAGAGAATTTATCAGATGTTGAAGTCCACAAAACTTGCAAGATACGGAAGTTCATTACTCATTGTAAGGTACTCATGATCATTAAGATCTAGCAAGGTCCTCTCTCCATGATAGTATCTGCAAGGCTTGGTACTTCACTGCAAGGCCTATTCTTCATAGGGAGTTAGATATGTCTGCTCCCATTGGTACACTGTCTAATCATGAGGCCATTTGTACTCCTAGATTTTTTTTGTGTTGGCCAAGTGACTCTTCCATCTGCTATCTAATAACCGTTTGGTATCCATGATGAATTTTGAGTACCCAACATCCAGTGCAATTATTCCATTCAAGGTTAAATTGAGGTTGTGAATATTTATATCACCATCCTTCTATATATTAGTGAGGCAATTGGGAACAATTTTGCTAAACTCATTTGTCCAATCCTTGGAGCCTTTCAGTTGATCATCATCACTTAGTATCTTATGCATGGACCACTACTTTAGCATGTGAAATGAATCCATTCTTTCCTTGATCTTTGTCTCTTCTATAAACATGTATTGACATTAATTTGTGACCATTCAGACAATTTGCTCAATAGGCTTTAAAGTTGTGGGGGCCTCATCACTCCTTTGTAAAATTCTACACAAAGTTGTTAAGGTGTGATGTACAGGTTTCCATTTCTTGAATAAGGGGTCCAATATAGGTACATGGGACATTATCTGATCAATTGATTGTGACAAGGAGACATAACATTCACACATTGTCCAATTTATCCACAATTAGTTTAACCCTATGCTCCAAGATCTATTCCAATACCCTAAGGGTTTCTCTCTTTGCTCTTTCCTTTGCTTCTTCATTACTCTTCTTCAACTTCTCAATTTCTTGTTTTAGCACATTAACTTTTTCAACAGTGATTGCACCTGTATCAGTCTGAATGGTAGAGGGTTGGTAAACTATTAAGTTTGCGCTTTGGGAAGGACCTGATCCCTTCAACTCCTATTTCAATTTCACATTTTCTATTAATAACCTATTCACTTCATCATTTAGATCAGTTTGTGCTTTCTCATATTCTACCAATCTAAGCTCCATAGCTTTAACTGCATCCCTAGTAAACATTGTTGAGTGCATTGTCATAGTATTTTCCTCCAATGTTGATGTGTCTTGAAGTGTCTTTACCATGGAAATCCCTCTCATTTCTTTTACAACAAAGCAATCTTGGTTTTTCTATTCTTTTTTGCTTTGTCCAAAAGGCTAGGGTTTCAAGTTTTGGATTGTAACCTGTGCCACTCATTCCCTCATCTGAATTGAATTCAAAAACCAACATGGGATCTTCTTGGCTTCTTACTTGATCCAATAATAATATCTTTTTTAACTCCATCCCAAGAATAATGAGTATATTGCTTTCTAAGACCAATTTTCTTGCTTCTTGGGGGCTAACAATAATTTTATTAATCCTAAGTTATCCAAGAGTCTAGGAAACAATCTAGTCATGTTTTGACTCCTCAATGCCTATCTTATTAATTTGGAGTCTCTCCTCAAATTCTTTCATTTTCATCTTAAACAAAAAATTCTTAAACTCGGGAGTTTGAATAAATTTATCATCTTCAATAAATCTAAGGGCAATAATCACCCTTTCATCATCATGCAGTTCTTGATCATTATGCCAATGTACATCCACTCTTTCTTCTGTTCTGTGATCATCAATTGAAAGCTTAGGTGGTGGCTGATCAACTTCATCATCTTTAAAATTCAAAAGTACATCAACTACCTCTTCAGTATCCCCTACTCCACTTATTTCATATGCCACTAAGGGGGCCACTCCATGTGTCTTCTGCCTTTTAGGACTTGGTTGCTCAGGGGATGCTTCTTATTATATTGTGGCAGTGTCTAGTAGGGGCTCTGTGATTACAATACCACTTGGTTTGATGGTCAGCTTGGAGGGTTTTGAAGGCTGACCCTCGGGTTTCTTTTCTGGTTCAACATATAATCTTTCAAAGTTGTCAATTATTATGTTCATCCTTTTGATAGGATCCTTTTCTTCAACATAGAATCCTTTGAATCCAATGTCCCTTTTCTTCTTCTCCTCCTCAAGCCTCTTTATGATTTCCCACTTCCTCTTCCTCTGAAAAACTTCATCAAGTGTAAAGCAATTTCTTATTACATCTTCTTTGTAATCAATTACATGGGTAATCCCAACTTTAGTCATAAGTGTCTGCTTTATAAAATTAATATCCCCTTCAGGATCAAAGACCCTTTATCCTCATGACTTCAATGAATACCACATATTCAAATAGTTCTACAGTTCTTCAAGAGTGTCAGACCCTATAGATAGCTCCTCACATTTAGTTAAGTCATGGAGGAATGTCCCTATTTTCTGTATTTTCATAACATCCTACTCCATCTATAACATTTTCCACGTAAATTTTAAAAATGAAATTTGAATAGAAACAAATTTAGGTAAAACATGTGGAGCTTGAGGATACCCATAGACCCTTATTACTATTTGGTCTGCTAAGAAGAACGAGACACCGAAATTGTGATTTTGTCCCTGCTCTAGCTTCAATGCTAAAGGTCTTAATACTTGCATGATTTTATTAGGAAATATTGGTGAAATATGACCAAGAGCAGCCATGACCTTTACTATGAAATCGTCATGAAATATTACATAATCACTATTTTTACATCTACTATCCCAGATGTAACACCAGTTTTGTACAGGCAACCTATTCCCTTCATCATCAATCATTCCCAAACACATTCTTTTAGTCCATCTATTTTTGTTTTGGTACAATATTAAATGACACAACAGAGAGTATTTCCTAAAAGTGATGGGAGCTAAGTTCTCTCTTACTTGCAAAAATCCTTCATGTGTCCCTTTCTCAATTTCAGCAACAAATTCATACTCAATGTTGACTTCAGGATTTTGTATTGTCATGGCCATCATCATGAGATAGGTTGGCATCCTCTCTTCATCATCTATTCCAACTACTTGGCACAAAGCACAATATGTTATTTTGAAATATACTTGGAAGTCTTCTATGGCAAATGCCTCATTTTGGGAGGGGGAGATAGGTATCCTCCTATTGTTTACACCCTTTTTCATGTGTAAAGGAATTTCATCACTCTTGTAGGTTTTTCTCAATCTCCTATAATCCTCCTCACTTCTGTCCAAGTTGATCTTAGTGATAGCTTGCTTGTTTAACATAAAAAACTCTATAATTGCTTCTTTAGTTAGCACCACTAATGGTGAACCATCTGGTATTCTTATAGTCCTGGTAGCCAGGTGATAATATTGTGCCAATACTTTAATAAACTCAACATCTACAAAGACATTTTGGACTATCAATTTGTCCAAATCTAAGGTCCAAGGATTCAAAACTGGAATCTTCTCAACCCTCTTTTCATAGAAGTACCAAATCAGATCCCACCCTGAGATAGAGATAATTGGGTCTCTACATCCATGGGTTGTATCTTTAAACATTTGGATCCTTTTTCTATAGAATTAGGTAACACATCTAAAATGGATTGTTGCAGGGACCTCTTCTTTGATTTAGAAACTGTGAACTCTTCCTTTTTACTTGCAAGTTGACTTCTTTTGGGTGGAATGATGAAGAATTTAGTCCTACTTGAATTTTTATGTGTCTACTTGTAGAAGAAAATTTAGTTCTTATACACTTGCTACAGAGGGTTTTTGTGAACTTACCCAGTGAAATAATAGCTGCAGATTTTTCCCGCTTGAACTCCCTTGCCTTCGGTATGTTGAGCTTTATGAATGATTCCAAAAATGTCATCGAGTCCTAAGTAATATTTGTTGTTGAGCTTGATCACCTCACTATTACTGTGAATTCATCCAAAATATTTCAGAATCTTCCCATATTTTGAGTTTCAATACATGTTGATCTTGGGAAATTGAACAATGTAATCATTTAATGCCTCGAGAGCTTGTACCATAGTACCTCTCAATCATTTCAAGATGGTTGCGGGTTACCACTAGTAGTACCGCCACCCCACACACACCCCTTGGACTCCCGGGGGATAGTGGATTAATTCTAGCAGTTGAGTGACTGTTCACCACCATATCGCTCTGTCATATCAAGACTACTACAGGATAGCGGTAGCAGTACCACCACCCCATGCACATGCCTTTGGACTCCCATGGGACATTAGGTTAATTCTAGTGGTTGAATGATTGTTCACCGCCATACCACAATGTCACTGTAGACATCCAAATTTGACACTTTATTTATCCAAATTTACTTTTCGCCTAAGTATCCTTCTTATCCGAAAGTTAATTGCTAATAATACTATTATTTAATTAATATCTTTAATTGCTAGTCCCTAAGGTATTTAATTAATAATTAAATACCTACCTCCTTAATCCTCTTCTTTATCAAATAAATTAAATAAATAATACATTTATTTAATTTCTCACATGTCATTTTCATCTAATCCTAATCCATTTCTATCTTTTCATTATGATGTGCACATGTCAATTCTGATTATTAGGGATGTGTCACATCCTCCAACTTTTGCAAGTTGGCCTCTAATCCCATCACTAACCCCTAATTATCCTCTAATTACTGCATTAGTCAAAACCCACTAGTACCTTGGTCAACTTTTCCCCTAAGGAATTTTTAATTCTTTTATTTATCCTAGATTCCCTTCTTTTTATATGTGAATTTTCAATTCACATTCCATCCTTCCAAGGTTTCTAGAACCTTGGACTTGTCACAATCTCCACATGTGACCAACCTTGGACTTGTCACAATCTCCACATGTGACCAAGTCCCACCTTTTGGAGCCCACCTTTTACCCTCTAAATCATCTTAGGAATGTGAATTTTTAATTCACATTTATATCCCCAACCACCTTTCCTTTTCCCATGTAGATTTTTGAGGAATTCCAAAATTCCTCAAATGTCCCTTTCACTCCCACTTGGGGATAAGGAATACCTTTTTGAGGAAATCCTCTCACTCCCCAAGGTGCTTGGAAGGTACTTGTCCTTCCTCCACCTCATGTACCTTCTTGACACCTCACCTCCATCTCATATCCCCTTGGCCACTTCACCCTCCACATGTCAAGATGTGAGGGCTTGTGGGTTTTCAACCCACCATAGCCCTTCATCTTGGCCTTGTTGGATGCATCTATATCGTTGAATTCTCTAGAGAATTCAAATTCTTCTATAAATACCCCCTCCTCAAGGGCATTTTCAACACTTAGCCAATTGATAACTACATGCTGCCAATTTGCATTCTCAATCATCTACCATCATCTAGCTGCCCATTCTAATCATTTTGCACATTCAATCTTGCATTTAGTCACTCAAGAAATCATCTAAGGAGCACACAAAATCATCCTAAGCAAGGGCCAATCAAGGAGACATCAACAGCAAGGAAGGTGAAATCATTTGTATCTTGTTTTGTCCATTTTCCTTCTTGTTTTATCACTCTTTTGACTAATCTTGAGGTGTCCTTAGTCTTTTATCACTTGCATTTTTAAGTTATTTTGCATGTTAGAGTAGGATAAAATTCTTAGGATCACACACCGCTTACCCCTTGTGGGGTTGTGGCTTACTTTAGTTGTTAACATGTTCTCACTGCTACCTTGCGGTATTCATATTTGGTTGCCACGGTATTGCGGTAAGAATTTGTACATTGACCTATATGTCCCGCCATCTTGCGCATACCTCTATTGATTGTTGTGGTAGGGCGGTATTGCATTTTATTATGAATGCAGTATTTTAGATATCATTTTATTGACAAGATTGAATAATTTTCTAATTTTGCAGTCTCTCAGTTTTAGTTTTCAGTGTCAGTCAGACATAAGAGATCATTTCTTTTTTTGTAATGGGGAGGCTTAGTTCACCTAATGTTAAGATATCTATATGTATTATTAAATCACAAATGTTCATTATATGTTTGCATCTAGAAAACATATAGGACATACAAGAAAATATATTGTAACTCAACAAAATTAATTTCAAATTTTCAACCAAAGTAAGAAAGCTAAGAAGAATGATTGAACCTAACTTTAAATGCACTTCAAATCAGCAATGAACATCTCAGGTTTTGTATACAATGTACCAGCAAAATATTGATGATTACATTCATAAATGTATCAGTAAAACAACAGTGAATAAGCATACCTATACTTAGATCTTTATTACATTCAATAATAAATTACACCATACATATAACCAAAGTTTAGGTGACAAGCTAACCTCTTAAGGTGACAAAACATCATCATAATCATCTACATTGCTAGCAAGATCAGAATCTTGATCATTTGTGTCTGCATCTGCTTGATTTTCTTCCTCATCCTCATCTATGACATGCAATGCATTCTCTCTCCCAATCTCTGCATTGGTAATCAAAATTTCTTCTTCAAACACTCCATCATCGTCTTCATCCACTTTGAATGTTTCTTGTAAATTAACATATTGCCCATCAGGCATTATATCAACAACTTCCATGATTTTTTGTTTTGAACGAGACTCTGTTTGCATGACATATGACCATCCTAGGCTTCTTACATCATCAATTAGAAATGATTGGTTAATTTGAAGAGGGGAAACATACGACTCATCTGTCTCTAATAAAAATTGTCTTTTATTTGCACGTACAAATCCATACTCATCAAATTGTACTATGTAAATGGTCGAATCCACTTACATTTTAATAATATAGTACTATTTTCACCATAGTCCACTAGAATAATTTGTTGGATGAATCTAACATAAAATTTCTTCTCAATTTCATGAAGAAATTCAGCACTAACAACACAATCACAATTTATCTTTCCTTTTTCTTTTTTTTCCACTCTTAAATGACTACCATAGGCCCACTTTCCACTGAAACGAGTAGCCCATAAATGTGGAGATTGTGAAAGCTCACTTTCCTCCATTATTATATCTTGACCTTCTTCTTTTGCATCCCTAACTACATTAGCAATCCATTCTTCAAATTTTGGAAAATAATCACCTCCAATCAAATCAACATGACGTTTGCACCTTTGAGGTCGATGTTGCATACAAGCTTGATTTTCTTCTTCATATTTTCTACATAGAATATTAATGCACAAATAGTAAGATTGATAATATAAATGTGTAAATGCAATTGAGTAAATAAATTATTGTGTTAATTTTTTTTACCTGCGCCACTTATCGAACGAAGATGTGTTTTGAAGAATATAGGAATGTATTGCACTTCTTTCTTGATGTGATAGCTTCAAGCAGAATCCATTTCCTTCTAATACTTCACCTGCAACTGTCTTCTTCGTCATTGTCCCATACACGTCGATTGATGTTTTTAAAATCCTTCATATATTATGTGCAAAATCCCATGGCCTCTTGCATTGAATATCCCTCAGACATGTTGCCTTCCGGTTTTTCCCTAGTACTAACATTTATTTTCAAAACCTTCATATATCATTCTATACCATACATACATCTTGTTCTTAGCGGGCCACAATGCTTTAGTTCATATTGTAGATGTATCAAAAGATTCATAGAAATATTAAATATTTTTGGTGGAAATTCTCGTTCTAATAGACAAAGGACTTCAACAACCTCCTCCCTAAAAGTATCAAAGTTCGAAGGATATAATACATGTAAACTCATTCTCTTTAATATTAGGCCCAACCTTATAACTGCCAATCTTGGCCCCTTTGGAAAACTTAATATATTACCACAATAGGTAAAATATTCTCCATTATGACATGATAGTCATGGATCTTGAGGCCTCTTAAGCCACTAATTTTAGTTTGGCTTCTAATACTACTACTTACATATCCAATGGGAAAGCGAGTCTGAGACATCAAGTGTAAAAATTATGCAGTTTTTTCCTTTGTCCAAACATAAGGAGCACTAGGTTTTCTATATTTTTCATCATCATATTTTTCAACCCAACAATTTCGATGAATCTTTAGTTGTCAAAAGTCTTCACGTGATGAAATAGTATCAAAAGCACCAAAAATATTTTCTATAATAGCATAGGCTATATTTTTCTCAGTATGCATAAAGTCAACAGTATGCCTAATGGCTATATCCTTAAAGTATGGAAAATTATAGAATATGCACAACCTTTTTACACCACTTTCATTAGATGGATCATATCTACTACCACTAATCCAATCATTTTTAATAAATGACATTCTTTTTTATCCATTCTCAACAATGTAATCACCTGTTATTAGCAATGGTGCTTCACGATTCTCTTCTTCACCATTGAACCATTTTTTTATTGACGATGCAGATGATTCATTTTAAGGTAAGCACGATGTCCACAATAAATACACTTACGCAAACTTCTTGAGTGCCTCACAAAATCCTTAAAGTTGCAAGCAAGACATCCATGGTATCCATGAACACTGAGACCAGACAATGTGCCATATGTAGGAAGATCATGAATTGTAAACAATAAGGAAGCTCTCTCAGTGAATTTGATTGAATGACCATCCCTTAAAGATTGAATTGCTTCAATTCCTTTTCACAATTCCATTAGCTCATCATATTATGACTCTAGATAAGCATCAATTGTATCTGAAGTCACACTCTTCTTTCCTGGTATAATCAATGATAGCATTAAGAAAAATGGTTTAGTTACTAACCATGGAGGAAAGTTATAATTTATTAAAAACACTGGCCAAGTTGACCATTTAGTACTTTGATCTGAGAATGTGTCCACCCCATCTAGAGCCAAACCCAACCTTATATTATGAGGATCTTGAGAAAAATCAGGTCATCTGTTATCAAATTCCATCCACGTCTTAGAATCAGGCACATGCTTTTTTTCCATCAGTGCTCTTATTTTGAGCATGCCATTGCATAAGTTCAGCAATGTCTCTACACCTATACATTCAGAGTAATTGTGGGATTACTGGAAAGTGGCGAAGAACCTTTCTAGGAACCACAATTGATTTTAACCCTTCTCTATACCTCACTTCATGACATTTCAAACATTCACTCTGACTTGCAAGATTCTTGTGAAATAATACAACCCCATTCACACATGTGTGGATGTTTTCATACACTAAGCCTAGCTTAGTAATTTCCTTTCTACATTAACTTTGTTTTGTTGGAAATGTGGAGTCGGGTGGTAACAACGAACTTAATAATGCCAATAATTGATCTACACTCTCATTTGTCCAACCAAACACCACTTGCAAAGTAAGAATTTGAAGGATTGTTGTCAAATGACTTAACCTACAATTAGCATACAAATGCTTTGAAGCATCCTCCATCAACTTGGACCAAGCATCGTTTAGACCCTCAATCAACATTCTATCAACTTCAAACCCTTCGTGTAACATTATTTCCTCTTCATCTATGTTTGGTTGCACTTCATCCATGTTTATTTCCTCTTCATCTCTCACACTTTTCCATTCTATCATATCTTCGTAATAATTGACATTACAAGGGCGTATACCACTATGCCCATATTTTATCATATGCCGATCAATATGACTTTTTTTTTCACCTTTCCACCAAGACAACCATTATATGGTCATGGATATTTGTCCATCTCACTCTCATCGGCTATTTTCTCATCAAATGCATGGTATTGCAACCTTTGACGTTGATCCATCTATAATGTTCTACACATAGCAACAAAAAAATGTAGACTAAGAGACAAAAAATGTTTTTTTTAATTGAAAGGCATTCCCATAGCAATAGAGTTATAGAGAGCAAATAAAATAGAGAGTTTAAATAATGAATTGTAAAAAATAGATTTTGTAGATTGCTGTTCAGGTGTTGATTACATTGTGTGCACATCGACTCAAAGCATTACTTCACATTGCATAACTAATAACTAGATGTTGATGGTAATAAAATTTCAATTACAAATATAGTATTTACAAGTCAACCCTAGCGGTTATGCAGTACTTCACATTGCAGCTAACGCTAGAGCATATTCAGGTTGCATTTTTCTTATCATGGCATTCCATGAGACCATTTCTTTGAGGCATTTTTGTCAAAAGTTCACTGCCCTTGTCTATGCTACCACACATTTATTTTTTCATACATAATATGCAAAGCATTTTATCAAACGGTTCCTTTACCTTGTTGCTATGTACAAATCTGAAACAAGTGCTTTAGAGAACGATGCTTGGAAAAATCCTATCAAATCATAATAGTAAAAGCAATAGCATAGACAAGACAATGAAGACTAATTAATGCCTCATAATCTATCAGTAGAGCCATGAGAATCAAACAATTATCTTGTTGTCATGGAATTTTTCATGGCATTCCATCCCTCATGAGATCCGCATTTCTTTGGGGCATTTTTCCAAAGTTCATTTCCTTTTTCTATGCTACCACATTTGCCCTTACATGTCTATAAAATTATTTTTTTATCAAATGGTTCACTGCCTTGCTGCTATGGCTAAAAGCCTAAAACAAGTGATTTCAAAAAAATTGTGGATACTTGGAAAAAATCTATCAAAGCATAATAGTAAGCAACAAGCTATGGTCTCATGGTTTTTTTTGGCACGAAAATCAACGTGATATTATTTGCATTTTTTTGCAGGTTTCAAATGCATTTTTTGGGCAATTTTGTTGTTTAAAATGGGGAAAAATCTTTTTGGTAAGTTTTGTGCACTTTTTAATTGTAGGATTTTCACAGTTAGTGAAAAAGGTAGAGTTCATGAAGGAATGGAAAAGATGCATAGAGCCTTTCAATTATACCCGTACTGTGCAATGGCATTGAATCATTTAGCAATCCATTTTTTCTTCACAGGGCAACATTTTCTTGTGGAATAGTTGACTGAGATAGCTCTTGTTTCAACTTACCACCCTCTCATGAAATATCATTCATATTATAAACTTGCACGATCTTATCATAGTAAAGGTGATTATGACACCACTTGTCAAGGAAAGCTAGAGGCCATACAATTTTATGGATAGGTTCAATTGAAGTTGGAAGATCTTAAGAGTTCTCTCTCAAATTTTGAAAAGTTTTTAGAGGTCCACCCTAAGAACTGTGAGAGCTTAAAAGTTGTAGGCCATATAAATGCTTAGCAAGGGTAGACAGAGAAGGCTTTGGAAATTTTAAGAAAGGAAACTCGCATAGATCCACTTGAGGCCCATGCATTT
>VDFB02132883.1:0-16244 GCA_007258455.2 Sequoia sempervirens | reverse complement strand
TTGTACAATATATATTTAATGTTTATAATGTAATGTGCACATGTGAATACAATGTATATAAAATTTTAAATTCAAACTCACCTATGGGAAATAACATTCCATCACTTGTTTCAGGTTCTGTTAGCTCATTCCTCTCTTCTGTACAACGCAATAAATAATAGCTAACACCTTCGATGTTTCCAAGCTCTGCTATGACTACAAAAACATCTCCTATACACCAAATTTACACAAAAAAAATCTTAAAAAATTAGAAATGTCTCTAAAGATCATTAACTAGATATATATAATATTTAAATTATTGAAAATTTACGCGTGTACCTTTTCTAACCAATCCTAAAATATGGTCATATCAGGAATGTCTTCAAATCTTTCTTCCTCGTCTTCATCATATGTTTCTAAAACAACTAGTGGCACTATATCCCATTTAGCAACATATCCAAGTTCTTGATTGTTGCATGCATAATCAGAGTTTCCCTCAATGCACTCAGTGCAAAAACAAGAGTAATCCCTTGTGTCTAATACCCATCCATGGCAACTATCTGAACTCCTAACTCAATGCAAAGATTTTGTTTTTTCTACCCTCTTGCATCCATGCATCGATCTTCTATTCACACCTAGATACATATGTACAACAAAAAACTTATGTGAACAAATATGTATATATATATTTTAAATTTAAATAAATTCAAATTTTTGATTTAATGTAATTTATACATACCCAATATCTCCCAAAACACTCTATGTGGAATGTGTCGGTTTGTTCTTGAAGATGTGTCGACCACATTTGATGCAAAGTGTTTCTTGCACCATTCAACAACATCACGTGCATTGTCTAGACAATCTTCTAGATAACTCATTTGATGCTTTCTTAAAGCTCATCGCAGATGCAACCTCCTGTCTTTATCATCATGCTCACCCTTCGCCCACTTCAAAACTCCAAACATGGTATTTTGTAGATTTTTATGATATAGTGCCGGTCGCGGATTTGAATTGTGTCGCGACATCCATCTGACCGCCATACAAAAATGATTTTCAAATTTTACACCGCTTCAAATTCTCAAAAAATATTGTAAAGCAATGTTGGACAAAATGTGCGGTATGCTCTCATCATCACTAATATAAAGGATATTCTTTCTTAATGCATTCTTCATCTACTCTAACCATCCAATTTTGATTGTGCATGTCGTGATAACAATACTACGAACCATAATAGTGATCTACTTCGAAAAAGTAATACTCTGATTGAATCTCCCTTTGATGTACAAAGGAGTAATTTTCACAAAGTCAATCCATCGAGCAGAACTGTTCCATGTGGGAAAGTATCTCCTCAATGTTTAACTGTTGCGCTTGCCACTCTAGCAAAAAGGAATGATGTATGTATGGTCATATCACTTTGAAAATCTTCCATAAATTTTCCAATGGGAATCTCCTCCTCTTCACATAGTTCAACCTTGTGGATTCTTTCCTCAAAATTTGTTTGCAACTTTACATACTTGTATCTGTGTTAGTAAAATATGTGAATAACTAATAAACTACACTTGATCAATGAAACATTACATCAAAGAGAATCCAAATAACTTGATCTATGAGAAATTGAAACAAATAAACTCTCTAAAAATAGTACTTACCTCTTGCAATTTACTGTCTTTGTTAGGTCAGTATCCTCAATTCTTGAAAGAAATTTAGCCAAATTTCACATGTCTCACAAATTCCTTTTATGTAGTTTATTTGAGGTCCATTTTCATGATCACATAATATAGACTTTATGGACAAACTTACATGTTTAGGAGATGCATTTTGAAACCCACATCTTTCTTCTCTCATCTTTCGAAACACCTGATAGTAGAGATCAAATTCAATATGATAACGACAACAAAAAGTTTCAAAAAACTTGTTTATCTTCACATAATATGGCTTTAACCTTTGAAACATTGTTTTCCCAATCTGTATATGAGGATATGCATTACAAAAGTTCATATACATCTCAAATTGTGTTATCTCTAGCCAATGTTTGATATGATTTTCATAAATACTAGGTCCAATCCTGTGTCTTATAACATCTCTAGTATTTGATGATGGATGAGTCTAATCATGCCAAAAACCTGAGACCAAGTTCCTAACAACATCTTCAATCCTGTCAGAACGGGGAGCTCTACACATAATTTTCCAATTGCCTTCTAAACTCTCATCCAAAAACTCTCTTTTTCTCATATTTTATCAATGTGGTTCTACTATAACCAATTTCAGTTGAAAGTGCAGACATTTTTCTTTTTCTTGCTATATCTTGATGTATAATAGATGTCAACATCACCCTTCTTGTAGTGGCCTTATCCACAATCGAGATCCTTTCCCAATGGAATCTAAACCCTTTTTAACATTTTGAACAATATCCTTTTGTAATCCCATGTGTTTCTTCTTATTTGATGATGAATGGACACCCAACAATTGTAATGACTCTTTGAGCTCATCACAAAGAAGTAAACGTGATAACAATTGGGTTTTTTCAAGTGTATCAAGATGATTAAACGATGATTGATCATTCCATTTAGATTTAGTCATTGACCTCTTTCTATTATAAGGCCGCTGGCATAATATTTCAGTTTCTCCATATCCATTTCAAGTAAATGATCTAAATTTCTATGAGAAATTTGTTTCTCCACCTTCTCAGCTAGTTTTATATGCTCATCCATACCAGTAGGAGGAAGTGATCCCGACCCCTCTTCAACATGCATTGTTTCAACTTGCGCCTCCTCCCTATCTTCAAGGACCATGCATTCTTGAGCGGATTCATTTGATCCAATGTCTAGATTTGGCTCGACTTGAGCATGAAAACTTCCTGCTTGTTGAGCCCTTCCTACACATGTGTCACAAAATATTTTGCAACAAAAGTGAGAGATGATGTTAAATATAAGTGAAGTTTATGTATTCAAGCAAACAAACTAATAAATCATGATGAGCTATAAGTGAGAGAAGTTTGTGCTAGTTTTATATGCTCATCCATACCAGTAGAAGGAAGTGATCTTCACTCCAACAAGCATTGTTTGAACTTGGGTCTCCTCCCTAACTTCAAGGTCCATGTGTTCTTCAACGGATTCGTTTGATCCAATATCTAGATTTGGCTTGACTCTAGCTTGAGGAATCCCTAGAGCATAAAACATAAAAATAATTTGAGAACATTGAAGTGATGAAAATAAAAGACCAAAGACACAAAACACAAATATTGAAACAAAAAGAGTTGGCTTAAGGAATTGGAGTCAAGGATCATATAAACATTGCAACTTGCATGACCAAGATGACTTGAGGACATTTAAAAGTATTTATAGTCATTCAAGTGCAATGATGGTTAGAAACCTTCAAAGTAAAAGTCATACACACTTGAGAGTGAGAGAGAGAGAGAAAGAAGAAACAAGCATGTACCTTGTTTCTTTCTATGATAATTTTCCAAGTTTTGTTCACGCCTCTTTTGTTCTTCTTTTGACAATTTTCGTTGAGACACATTTTTTATTTTTCTTTGTTGTCCCATTTTTTTCTTCAACTTAAAGATGACTCTAAACAAGTCCTCTACCAACTTAGTTAAATTATCCTCCAAATTTTTCCTTGATTGATAAAAATGAAAAGTTGTTGAGCTCCAATATTTTCCTCCTTGATAAATGTGCAAAAACTTCTCCAAAATCTGCGCTCCAAGTGAATCAAGATTATTCAAGTGTACATGGAATAACTAGATCCTAGTTTAAATGAATCAAGTAGTAAACAAACAAGTTATTTCATTGTGGAGTTTGTTGTTATTTAATTCATAGTATGCACAACATATCTAGTAATTTTAGAATTTTGTTAAAGTGTCAAACATGTATAAATATTAGAGGTATAATTTGAATTGAATTTTCTTAATTATATTTGAATTGAATTTCAAGTTAGTTGTTGAAAATGTATAATAGAGGCATAATTTGAATTAAATTTTCTTAATTAAATATTTGAATTGAATTTCAAGTTACTTGTTAAAAACGTATAATAGCTCGATATAATTTGAATTGAATTTCAAGTTACTTGTCAAAAAGATTATATCTTGTTCTCAACTCAATGGTTCATGTTGCTTTTAAGTCATTTAAAAAAAAATATTATTGTGATCAACATGAATGAACTTAATTATAAAATGGCATTGATTTCCCTAAAATTCTACTAGAGATCAAATGTATATTGAATATAAGGAAATGTAAGTTGTAAGAGGTCATAAAAACAGAAAACATGTATGTATATTGAATATTTAAAGCAATTGCATACATATATTATGTGTAAACATGTTTAAACTATAAGCAAACACATGTACATACATGTAAAGGGATCTACCACATATAAACATAACACATATTATAAGCAAAGAGGCAAATGTATGTATATATTCATATAAGAAAATATATGTACATATCATAAAAGCAAATGTAAATTAAAGATCATCAAATGTCGAATATTAAAGACCAACAAATAAGCAAACGTATGTATATCATATACAAAATGTAAGTTAGAGATCATCAAATATCAAATACTATTAAAGATCATCATATAATCAAATACATGTGGTAAAGATCATAATCTAGAGTGCATGGCCTAATATGAATGTCTACTCCTGAATGAATGGCCATCCTAATGAGAACTGGTCCCCACTGGATGGATGTTGAGCTCCGCAAATAAAATTGTGTACAAGATGTGGGGAAAGCAAATACATATAATTTATATTAAATAAATTTTATGAGTTATTTTTAAATGAACTTGTATTTTTAAATATCAATCTAGATCTATGCATACATAAATATATTGCATGTACATATACACGTGTGATTATATAAAAATGTAAAACTCACATGTCCACTGACAGCAGATTCATCTACAGAGTCACATCCATCATGCACACGATCTGGACCAAGGCTAGGAGTGATATGAGGTATATCCACCTGTAACAATATCTATACACATATATATCAACTTACATGAATATCTAGTTAAAAAAAATAATAATAATAATGAAAAAAGAATTGAAACATGCACATGCACACATACATGCACATCATCTGATATCGGATGGCCTAAGTCCTCTGAAACAGTCGCCTCCACCATATCCACCAAACGATCAAGCGACGAATCAACATCTGCATCCATCTAATCTATCCCATTTCGTGCCATAAATGATGAATGTAGAGGACTATGAAGGTGAGATGGCATCGGTGATGATGAACCAGAACCAATCAACATATCAGTAAAACCCATAGTTTGTGCAACTGCCGTATGAATTGTAGGTGGATCCCGATGCGCACTAGTGCTCGACTAAGAGTGATGGGATCCTGGAACTGAACGACCTCTACATCTCAAATGCTCTCTATTATGCTCTATATTGATCTCATTGTCTGATGCAGTGTGGGAATATGCCTCCAACAGGTCCTCAGCCAAACAATACAGAGTCATGCGTGACATATCTCCTGTAAGTGCATCAAGCTGTGTAGGAGTAGGGATGTCGACCACTATAAAAGGATCCATGGTGGTCCACTGTGCTGAAAATGGTGTGGATCGAGAATGTCTGGACATCAAATACTGACCTACACGATCATCAGATATCCTAGTGGTGGCAGCCGCAATGTCACCTACAATGTCAATTGCTTCCTTTTGGGAAGCAACAACAACCTCATCTGCTATGGGGGCTAGAGCTAAGGTGAGAGCAGGAGACCTGTCACCAACCAATACCCTAAACACTGGGGGTGGTCTATCTGCTCAACGATAGGTTGGTCTATCAGCAATCCTACCATGCCCCCGACCAGCATATGGTGGAATGTCCAGGTAGTTAACTTTGAGGCCCAAATGGACCTCAGCATACAACTGTTGAACAAAATACAATGGAATATGGTCATTGTTTGGGTATAGACCATGTGCTACGAGAAATTGTGGGTAGATCAATGAGTCCATAGCATGATCGACACATCTAGTGACCTGGTATCCCCTAACCTTACACCTATTTTGATAAAATGGAAAACAAGTGGCTTTTATCATTTCTTTGGTAACACTATCTTGTATTTGTTTAAGGGGAACGTCACCATGTACTTCTTCCCACATGCGGGAAAGAATAGCAGTCACTCTATCTGGGGAATATGCACTAGCCCTCTCAAGTTCATCTTTTAGTTTTTCTAGACTATGCAATATTAACATGCATGGTTCACTATATATCCCCGGGTTTGCACCCTGTGCTAATGAATCTCTCTATTTTTTAATCTCATTACTAGTATTTTCAAACAAAGACTCTGGCACAGGTGGAACATGATCTGCATTTTCCATGTTTTATATATATATATATATATATATATATATATATATATATATACATATACATATACATATTATTACATATATATATATATATACAAGACACTCAAAAAAAGCAATGAGACTTTTGGTAAATAATATATCTAGATAAAGGGAATACAAATCTAAAATAGAACTTGTAATAATTCATCTACTCATCAATAATATTTTCATACCATTAACAATTTAAAAAGAATTGGAAGACAACTATAATCTATAAATATATAACCTTAAATGGTTCAAATTTTAAATGAAACCATGAAACAGAATAAGAATACAAAGATTAGTATAAAATTATTTGAAAATAATTGGGGATAAAAATATTTAATCTAATAGTTGTTAACATAAATAAACTCTAATTATATACCAAGAACATCAAAAATATAGATTGAAAGCAAAATAATCAAACATTGAATATATTTTTATATGTATAAAGTTTAGATACTCATCAAACTATTTAAACTTATAGATTGCACAAAGCTATAAATTGAATCGTTAAAACTAATTTATTAACAATCAAATCGAATAAAGTTTGACTTCATTGCATACTTGTTATAAATATCTCACTAATCCAACCATACATATTATATATGTTAAAAAATATATAATTGTTATGCCCATAATTTTTCACAATATCTTGATTGGGATCTCCTTCAACTAGATCAATTAAAAATTATTTGTATTGTTGGAGGAAAATGGATTTAATATCATTAGAGTTGTCATGGAACTACCTCTCTAGATCAACGATAGATATTATCCACCTCTAGAATGTAAATATGTTCTCGAGATAACTAAAAATAATTTGTATCCCTATATCCTTTCATCCAATGTAGCCATCTCTGAATTGAGATCCTCTACCACAATTAAGTTCAAATCTTGTAAGTTTTATTTCAATGAAAGCAACCACTCATTGTAGAAAAAATTATTAGTAAGTGCTAAAGCCAAAACAAGTTTTTTTTTTTCTATTTGGATCCATATTTTTTTCCATTCTAGATCTCTTTCTAGCCATATTCTATTGTATCTTGGATCATAGTAAGGTAGTGCAATATATTTAATCGCATCATTCCACAATTGTATCCACTTACCATTTTGATGAGGTCTAGGAACATCAACCAAAGGGATATTAGGCAAGCAAGGTGATCAATTTGATTGAGGTGGGAAGTGTTGAGCTTGAATGATAGATTATTAAGTATGAGGAATAAGAAGTTTGAAAAGCTAAAAAAGAATTGGGAGGTGATATGTGAGATAGGTTTAATAGAATCTGCTTAAATAAGGGTGTTTTGTGGAGAGGGGACAATGGAAAGAGAAATAACTAAGTTTTAATCTATCAATACAACTAATTTTTCCTTAGTTCACCATCTCTTTAGTTGGTTCAAGTGAACTAGTGATGAGTATAAGAATATTTTTTGTCTAAAATGGGATCTAAACCCCTCATGGTATTTCTAGTTAGGATGTAGGACTTCAATTATTTTTTAGAGAGTTTATGAGAACTAAACTAACTTGTATCTTGGTTTTTTCCACCATATCATATCATATTTTTTGTCTAAAACTTACAATTATTACATATTCTTATGACATTTAAGAGCATGACTATAGAATACGAGTAGCATTGACTAGTCAACATTATGAAAAATCATAAGAAATCTTTTAAGAAATAGCAACCTGTCAAGGAAAAAAGATGTGGATTATTTCAAGAACTTTTTTAAGTAAAAGTGGGAGACCACTTATAATTTTATTTATATATAATATTTTACATATAGCTAGTTCAGGCGGACATACTAGTGGGAAAGAACCAGCAAGAAAACCCCTAGTTGTAGTCCGAGTAACAAATTTTACAAAATATCAAAAAGACCAGTGAGGTCCTAGTACAAATGACCAATTGTCTAATTACAACATGTTACAAAAGCATATTGGTTGAATACATCAGTACAAAATCATCAATCTCCTCCATGGAAATGGCAGATCTATATCTGTTTAGAACTTGGTAGAGATGCACGAAGAAGTGTCATGCATTGTGGATAATAACATGCCTTGGAATATGTGAACATAGGTCTCTTCTTATGAAACAAAACCTTCTTTGAATAATTAACATTAGAAATTAATACAGTTTGGCGAGCATATTGTATAATCACACTAGAAACCAACAATGGAAGATTGAGAGTCTCAACTAAGAATTCCACCAAGTATAGATAACATTCATACTAGAAGCCAACAACAAAAGACCAAATTTCATAAATAAAGTTCATGTGTTATATATCATGCCTTTGAGGGGTCCACAAGTACCATGAGCCTTTTGAAATCCTTCTCCATCTAAATGCATCCATTCCAAGACCATTGGGAGGTGGGTATACAATATGAACCAAGTATTAATTTCTAATGTTAATTATTGAAAGAAGATGAAGGTCCTTATTTACCCTTAAATGACATTTAAATTGGATATTTTAATGTTCAATATAATGAAATGTTTAAAAAATGAAAGTGACAATAATATTGAAAATAAAAATGTTGAACATGAATGTGAAAATATTGTAAAATTTGATGGAACACCTATTGATAAGAGTAGCATCATAGAAGAAGAAGAAGAAGAAGAAGAAGAAGAAATACATCAACAATTTCTTGACTAATGTGGATATGAACCCTATGACATTGAAATTGCACTCAATAATCAACTTGTTGATAACAATGATTAAATTGATAGCTCACATGAACCAATGAAACTCATTGTGTCTCCAAATTACATAAGAAGAGAGAACCTTTGTGAAGAAGAAAAAGAAATTCAAAATCCATCTTTTTGTAATGAGTTTGTTAAAATTTAAAAACATTCAAGAACCCCAAAATGGTTTGAAATTGATGAGCATAATAGAAATTCTTGAAGGCAAGAGGTCATCACAAACCATTCAGTTGTGGGCTTCAAAAAAATTCAATGAATGGTTTTCCAATAAGACATTAACCAAAAAATTCCAAATTTTTATACAATTACTAAAGATGTACAAAATGAGACCTTTACTAAATAAATTTCAAAGATTCATGTAAACAAAAAGTTTGATCGAAATAATATTGTTGTTAAAGTTTTTTTTAATGCATTCAATTCTATTGTAAATAATAGTAAGAAAAAAGATAAAAGAGTTGCTCATAGAGTAATAACATCATTAGTAAGAAATTAAAAAATTAAAAAGGCTCAATTATTAAGGTAAACTTGTCTTGAATTAAGCCTAAATCATAAAACATTATCAAAAGTACTATCAATAAGATCATGATTAGAAAGTCCTATTGAAAATCATACTTGGGCTTTTAGCAGTAGGCTTCCATGAGTCAATAAGAAGCTAATTAATAGCACAAAGGATGAAATTCAACAATTTTGGCACTCTAACTCTAGATTTACATATGAGGTTGGAAACAACATTTTTTATACTCTACCTAGGCCATGATTTTGTTATGAGTACGAAGAGTTTATGATAGAAATACATCCATTATTGTTGAGTTAAAAGTAGGTTAAATATTATTTTTCTTAAAAATTCACTTTTATATAAATGTAGGTGTTTTGGAGAACAAAGCTATAGTATGAATAAGTGATTGACATCAATGGCTATAAATTTCAAGGTGGGGACATTCAATATAATTCATAAGGTGTTATAATATTAAATTCTTTCATTGTTTAGTTAGTTTTAATCAATGTTGTATGATTTATTAAACATTTTTTTAATATTTAAATGTAGGTGTTTTGGGGAGTAGCAGTGATAGATATAGCTCATTGAGAAAGGATATAGGTAGAGAGGAGTGACCTTGACAAGGATTGAGACATGGATCACCTCAGGGTGGTAGATATGAGTGGAACATATCCATAGAGAAGGATAGGCTAAGAGGATAGATATAGGAGACAAATACCTTAGGGGCACCTTTTTAGTTGTGTGTATGCTCTACAGAGTGGATTTACTCATGAGTGCTTTGATGTATTTGAAGACACATTTGTATGAGAACATAGATAATATGATATGGGAACTATTAGTTGTGTTGATGATGGGTGTGATATTTTATGTGTATGTTGATGATGTGTATGATATATATAGTTATATTTCTTGTATTTGGATGCTCATAGGTATGGATGTTCATGAATCTTATGTGTATGTCTAATGGTGGCATGTGGAAGGATAAATATGGCTATTGAAAACTTTACCATTATCTTGACAACTAATTATGGCTATATGATTATCTTATTGTAATGAACCTAAGTTAATTCGATAGATATTAGTGAAGTTGAATTAGGAAGCATGGATTGTGCTTTATTATACACATTTTACGTTTAAAAATATGGGTCTAATTTTTGCGATATTGAAAGTCAGTTAAATTTCTTCAATAGTATATCCAAGGTATAGGGATATATTAGTGGTAGGAGTAGTGTAGGATAAAAAGGAGAATGTATAAAGAGGGGAAGGTCTAGAAAGGTAATGACATGGTAATGGAAGGAGAAGTTACACTATAAGGTTAGATTTTCATAGGATAAGGAGGAATGGTATAAAGAACATATATGTATAGGATAGTGCTAGTAGTAACAATGGTGTGAACATATATAAAAGGATGGGAGATAAGAAAAATACTAGTGGAGAGAAAGGCGGTAGGACATGGGTGGTGGATCCCATGGAAGTGGTAACTATAGTATGATAGGAGGAATCATTATAAGAGGATGAAGGGTAGATGGATGCATAGAGGGTACAACATTATTAAAATCCATTAGAGTGGTAATATTATGAATAGTATTAATTCCCTAAGGATAGCCACCTAATACATTATATAAATTACTAGCCAATGAGTGAGGATATTTAGGGTGGAGAGGTGCATCAATACGTAATTATCAATTTAGGAAAATATCTTGTTTAGCAACATATGTATCTAAATCATAGTCTTGATCATTATTTTTCATCTTCTTTAATGTGGCTCTTTATATGGTTGTCATTAGCTATTATATCAAAAAATGATTCAATCGTCATTTTATTTGCTAGCCATATTAGAGTTAAGATGAAAACTCCATAAAACAAGATTTTAAAGGATATTAATTTAACTAGATAAAAGATCAAGGAAAACACTCTCAAACATGCAATATACCCCAATTGCTTAGACAATGCATATTTCCTAATAATGTGTGCAACTAAAAACTAATAACATGTAATGAATGGATGTAGGTGATAATAATTAAATAATCCTAATTGAACTAGGGTTGTCCCTTTTATATATTTAAGAAGTTGTAAGAGCATTGTATGAAATTGTAAGATGGGAATTACTTATGAAATGTTATATGACACATAAGAGAATAAAAAAGGGGGGTTACACTAGAATATTGATTAGAATTATGAAAATCATCAAGATCATCTTAAATAATGGGTTTGAATATGTCAAAAATGGAGTGTCGGTTATGAGGAGGAGGATTTGAATTTTTTTGACAAGATGTAAAGCATTTGCTAAATACATCCTATAAACCAAGTCAAGGAATATGGTGTTGGAATTTGTGCCAAATTTGGTGCCATTTTTAGGTCATTATTTTGGCTCATGGTTTTGGTAAACCACACTTGGTTTATGGTTTAAATTTTTCCTATTTATGGGTGCTTGAGATGGAGAAAGCATAATGATTTTGTAGGTATCATCATGCTACTAGAAATTACTCCATATTCACATGTTGATGATACTACTATAAGGGTATGCACATGAATATTTTATTGTAAATGATATTATTATCAAATAATATAATTGGTTCATGTTTTTGGTTGTGGGATTTTTCTTCCAAGAGGATTTTCCCATGTACATAATTATGTTATAAATTTATAATTTATACATTTTTCTTGTAACTAAAATTAAATCTATTTTGCATATTTATCTCTTGATAGGTTAATATGGGAAGTGTTTCCACACCTCAAATTCCTTTTAAAATACTATCCAAGTCTTAATCAGTTTACATCCTCTATCTTATTGTGCAATACCTACCTACCACCAAAAATGTGTAGAGATGGACATTTTTAATGTTACAAATGATACAATTTGTGGTTCTATTTGAACTTCATAACTTTATATTGTTTGTTTCCATATGCTATTAAGTTCTTATATATGTTTCACTTGGTCTTTCCATTTAGGAGCAGGCTATCCATAGCTTTGATTGTTGAAATGGGAAGGCATATTTCATTTACACATAGGACATAAAAATGTATGCAAAATGGGGAAGCAAAATAGTGTATCTTGAAACGCTTTAAAAACTTTCAAACAAATGCAATTTGAATTAGACAAATTTGAAAAAAATCGCATTTAGGGTTTCAAAATTTAACAAATAAATGCATTTTAAACTCTACAAAATTTGAATTTCACATACCTAGTGCTCGATATGCAAATCGGGTTGATGAACTTTGGAGAGACGAAGTTGAGTTTGTGTTCGCCGGAGAGAAAAAGTCAATTTGCTCGCCATCACGGTCTCGGTTCGTCGCACGCACCAGGGAAAGCAACTGGTAAAAAGAAAGTGAAAATGACAATCGAAAATGAGAATGTTTTTTTTTTGTCATATTTAAGGGGGTTCGGTCGAACCCATGTTCGACCGAAGCCATTTAAATATGATTATTTTTATTTAGGGTTTGTGGGTTCGGTCGAACCTATAATGAGGTTCAGTCAAACCATTGGGTTCGACCGAACCCATTGAGTTTGGGGAAAAGGAAAAAAATGAAATTTCCTTCCTCATATAATTTGTAAACCACTATTGTGGTTTGACCCAAAACCTAAAAGTGGATTTGAAAAGAAATTTAAATGTCATTAAGGGGTCGACCTCCTTTGAGAGATTATAAAAGGCATCACAAGGAATTCATTTTCATTATGTTTTAAGATTAAAAACTTATGATTATGGAGTTTGTGCTTGGAGAAGGAACCAACTAGGGTTTCTGCCATTGTTGAGCCTTTGGGAACGAAAACTCTCATAGGTTGCGCAATTTTGAGGCTGTGAAAGACCAGCTGAGATTATTGCCTGAGTGTGGGCTTCATGCAAGTGTCCAATCTGAGCTTCATTGTGGGAGAATTGAAGAAGTTTATTCAAGGGTTTGAAGAGAAGTTTCCAAATTGTTGAAAGAACCATCATTGGAGACACATACTTCAAGAAACATCAAAGAATATTGTGCAAATCAGAAGTTTTAATAATGTTGCTACAATGATGTGAATAGTGCCGCTACAGTGACATGAACAGTAAAAATCATTTTTGAGTTTGGCAAGGGTTTTGACTATCATTGTTGCAAGTATCCTTCGTATCGTGGCATGAAAGGTGATTGTGTTCTAGAATCCATTTCTAAGTATTAAATCGAACCTGAACATGTGACTTTATTTTCCCAAGAAGCACATCTTATCTTGTTGCTATTGTTATTCGAGCTACGCACTTATTGTTATGATATTCATAAGAGGCTGGATGTGGGAGTTTTCTGGGCATATACATTGAATCTGCAAGTGTTGTTAAGAGTTCTCAATCCAGGCAAGATCAAAATCATTCAATACCCTACCTGTACGTGCTCATAAATTTGAGTCCATCACCTACAATTGTTGCTACTCATTCAAGGCATGCATTAGATTCCACGTTCTCATTTAGAAGTTGCATAGAGATTATTGGCATTGCATTAAGGATATGGTAATAGCGATTCTAGTTGAAATATTGTATTAGGTGAATATATTACATTGTTGTCTTATACAACATACCTGTAGCTTGCATTGTTACCATATTTGCATCTCCTATAGTGTTGATAGCAGTGGTATAGCTGATTGTAATTGCATCATTCTGTTATATCAAATGCAATCAATCATCATAGCAATAAAGGAGTTTTGTAGTATGCACATCAATTGTTTGACGAAATACAATAATGTTGTAGATGCACATTTTCAGTTATTTCAGTCATTCCTTGCATTTGAAGGTCAAAAAGAGGCTTTGCATTGCATTCTCAATTTTAGTTCAGTCCTTAGAAAAATCATTTAGAAGCCTTTAACATTTATGCATTCATCTCATATACCAAAAACACAAAAAGGATTCAAGTATAGCAGTTGAATGGTTCGTAAGAAAACTATTTGACAAAATTCCTATCATCAAAAATCAGTCATTCAAGTGGAGATTTTATCAAGGCTTCTTACACTAGTGCTACAAATTGATAAAATGTTTTTTTTAAATCTATACTCTATAATTCTCCTGAAGACTAGTGCAAGATGGACACATTAGCACAATTATTCCATTAAGAAATATTCCTAAACAATTTTGTGTTCTTAAATCTAGCACTTGCACCAGGGGGTGCAAGGGTTACGCTAATAGAGGGTCACAACATCTGGGGTATGGAGATTTTTTGATCTTCTACATACTAGCACTTGCACCAGGGGGGGTGCAAGGGTTACGTCGATAGAAAAATATATAGAAGTAAACATGTAAAGGAAGAGTAGTGTAAAATATATACATTCTTGTTTACATTATATACAAAATGTCAGTAAGACATATTTGGAGAGTGGAAATTGAATGAAAGATTTGCAACAAGTTTAATTGTGATTTGCAAAATTTACATGTCTCTATTTCATTATACTCTAATTCAAATATGATACTATTAAAAATAAGTAATTAAAAGAAATGCATAGTTTCACAACAATATAATTTGTATCATCTAAATTAAATAGATTAAATGAAAATATAACCTAATTTGTAATAAAAGTGAACATTAAAAGTTTAATTAAACTAAAACAACATAGATTATCATATTCTTCGAAACAAAATTAAAATATAACATTATACATACCCTACTGACTAATAAAGCAAAATTCAACAAATTATTTATTAAAATAATGAATAACTTGACTTTTCTAAAAATAAATTTAAAATTATATAAAAAATAGAAATAAAAAACAAAATACATAATGGTCTGCCTAAACCATGTGAAAAGGAAAATAGAGTCTAGACCCAAGCATTATCAAGAATACCAAATGTATGATCGAAATTAAAGTATTCTTGCTACACGAAGGCAATCAAAAAGTGTGCAAGAATCAAGTGTTGAAAGATAAGGGTACGTGGCAAGTCTCTCCACAATCTGCAGAATAAGATTTTGGCTCTCTACAAAAACTAGTCCACATATCTTAAGCAAACAAATGAATCTAATTCAATGTAATGCCAGGAAGGAATTTACCTTGTTGAAGAAGTTCATGATAAATTTCAATTATCAATAACAATCTGATAAACATTTAAACATCACTTTTTATATGTCATGAGACTTGAAGATATTTTAGGTATATATATATCAAACTCAATTAACCAAGGTTTGAAATTCACTAATAGGTTTCACTCCCAGTATTTGTTATGCATCTAAGTGTTTGCTTATGCAAAATATTTCGAAGTGGTGTCTATTGGCATATTTTAGACCTACATGTCGATGCTTATAATTTTCTCATAATATAACGAAAACTCTTTGCTTACAATTTTAAAAAAGAAATAGAAATATATCCATATTTGCAAATGCAAGAATAATGAACTTACCAGTGAAAGTTATCACCATTTTTTTTCACAAAATAGTTCACACCGCTTCTTCCCTTTTCAAATGTTTTAAAGAAAAAGATGTTCCTACACGTCATTTGGTGTTGAAAATTGATCTGGCGTTTTCCTCTATTCGGTGCATGGTATTAATAGCCCTATGTCTAGACTATGCTTGGTAAATGGAGAAACACATGATTCTAAAGCATTAATACATGCCAGAATATTTAGTGAGCAAATTGCAAAGTTTGAGAGTAATATTTTATAGTAAATTGCATATCTAAGAGATGGATTAACTGGGCTTCACACTTGGCAATTGCATTTGATTAATTTATTTGTTGGCTTGAATTGGCATTGACCCATAGAAATGAAAATTCAATTAAATTTTATCTTGAAA